>JAIFZK010000009.1:6420000-6465000 GCA_027481765.1 Tenualosa thibaudeaui | reverse complement strand
GGCAATGTATAAATCATCATGAGCAATGCAATAGGGTTGTAATGATTTATGTGAGTGGGTGCGAATGTGTTTTCTTTCTTTTCTCTCTCTCTGTCTCTTTTGCTCTGTGTGTGTGTGTGTGTGTGTGTAAGGGAGAAAGATAGAGAGAGAGAAAGAAAGAATGAGTGTGTCTGCATGTCCAATGCAGCGTAAAGTCATTGATAAAAAGCAGACTTGTGTCATGTGTTGATTGATATGACACTGAGGATTTCACAGGCACACACATGACTGATGACAATCAGTCTAGCAGACTCTGGTGTTACCCCCACACACAAACACACACACACTTACACACACCTACTCTCTCTCTCTCTTCTCTCTCTCTCTCTCTCTCACACACACACACACACACACACACACACACACAGTTTCTAATCACTAGGGCACATGGCCACTCTTCCTGTGTCACCTCCACTTCCGTGCCAAGGCACCATAATTATCCTCAACCTCTGTATTCCCCAGGCACTGGACTCAATGAGTGTGTGTGTGTGTGTGTGTGTGTGTGTGTGTGTGTGTGTGTGTGTGTGTGCATGTCAGAGAGAGACAGACAGATAAGTGGTGACGTATGTGTGTGTGTACATTTGTGAGCGTATATAAGTGTACATTTGTGTGCGTATATAAGTGTGTTTGAGGAAAAGAGAAACTGCTTGTGTTTCTGTGTCTAATCGCATAACCAATTTCCTGGAGAGGAAGCCTTTCCTGGATGGAATCTGGAATGTCCTGGATGACATTTAAAAATCCATGAGTCATAAACTGATTCTGATCAGGACAGCGAATGTATGCTGGTCCATTTCACTGTAAGTGAGACATCATCCTGTGGTCCGTTAGGCAGCGAGTTGACTGATTACTGTAACACACTCTGTGCACCAGTCACCCCCTTCACACACCCATACACACACAGAGAAACACACACACAAACATACACACACACACACACACCATTATCCACAGTCCTGGCAAAGTGGAAGGCCATACACCAGTTCACAACTGGCCCAAGATGCCACAGACCACTCAGCCTCTCTTCAGGTCTGATGCCCATCTGTGAACAGAATCAGGTAGGTAATTTGCATTTAACACACCAGATCACTTGGGAGTTTTCTGACGACAGATTTCTCAGATGTTTTATAAACATGGCTGAACCCAACCCCACTCCCCTACCCTTATACACTCACACACACACACACATACACACACACACACACACACACACAGACGGCTGTATGCCACAGTCGCAAGAGCCTGACTCGTGTCGTGGGAAGACTGAGTGCCCTGATTATTTCATTAGCCTTTGGTTCTTGCTACGCTAATGGTACAATTGTACAAGAGGGAGCACACTGTCCTTGGCATAAGCACTCCAGCCTTGCCATTTCAACCAGATAATCCCAATCATAAGAGCAAGATGGGACCCTGCCAAGTGGCCCTACTTCTCCTCTATATGTCCATGTGCAATTTTGAAACCCACAGAGCTGATTGAAATTTTTCTGCTCCGAGGCTGTCTGTCCTGGCTGGCTGGTAAACAAGACAGGGCAAATGAACCCTGGACCATGATCAAGACATTAGCAATACACAAATGACCAGCATGTGATTCTCGTTAGACACAGAACTGTAAAACTCAAATGCACACACTGACACACATTTGTAGATGTGCACTCACTCACATAACACATAGCTATAACACACACACATGCACACTGACTGACACACACACCCACATATATATTGTAAAAACACACACAGAGACACACACACAAACATACACACATACGCATACACACACACACATATTGTATAAATACTCACACACATACACACACACAGTCACACACAGTCACACACACAGACACAGTTGCTTCCAGGAATTCCTCTGCTGCCTGCAAAATATGTTGGTCCCATGTCTCTATTTTTTTCCTCTGTTCCTGAGATACTTTTCAGGCTTTTAACTCTGAGCATGAAACTGAGCTCTCATGCTGTTCTCTTCTGCAGCCACGCATGCTTTGGAAGTGGAACAGTTTGTTAGAGAGGAGTAACCATGGGAGAGATGTGTGTGTGTGTGTGCGTGTGTGTGTGTGTGTGAGAGAGAGAGAGAGAGTGAGAGAAAGGGAGAGAGAGAGAGTGTGTGTGTGAATGTGTGTACTTGTGTGTGTGTGAGTGAGAGTGTGTATGAGTATGTGTTTGAGAGAGACAGTGTGTGTGTGTGTGTGTGCATGTGTTTGTGTATGTGTGTGTGTGTGTGAGAGAGAGAGAGAGGGGGAAGGAGGATGAGAGAGAGAGTATGTGTGTGTGTGTGTGTGTGTGTGTGTGTGTGTGTGTGTGTGCAGCGATGCGGCCACACCGTACCATGTGAGTGTAAGACAGTCAAATCCAGCCTGCTAGGCCTTTCTGACTCGTTTGACGCCGCAGGAGAACAGAGCAGGGGGAGGAGGGCAAAATATTCCCATGATGCCGATGGGCTCTGCTGTTGCTCGAAGGAAGGAGTCATGATTACGGAGCATGTGAACACCACAGAAGCCTAAAATTTCCAAAGACCATGCTGGGCTCTGCTACATCAGATGGATATCTCCCCCCCCTCCACGCCCTCCCCGCCCCAACAGAGAGGGGAGTATTTAACCCAGAATATAGACACTGATATTTTTATTTGAAGTCAAAGTTTTATTTCTTTAATTTAAAATGCCCTCAGATATCAGAGTTTGGCTCTTAGTTGGCCTTAACATATAAAATTGGTTTAACCTTTCCACACTCTTTCTGCTAAAACTGAAACTTTTCTGTTCATATTACAGTAACAGCCAGAGCTTTGGTAGATGTTTTGTTCTGATGGTGGCTCAAATATCTGCTTTTCAAAACTTTTCATAAAACAAGAATGAGGGGCCGCCACAAGCCTCTAATTTGAACCTTTTGTATATAATCAACAGTGCCGTGGTACGGACAGAAGACTAATGATTGCGACAGACGTAAACGCTCCCTCTCACTCTGAGGCATGAGGAGTGCATTACACTCTAACTCATCATGCCAGGCCCACATGTGTTCGGTTTGGGAAAACTTAACGCGGGAGTAATGACTGTCGCTTTGGACGAGCGTCAGGGCCCTTCGCCCTCCTGATGGAGATTGATGATGTCCAGCATGCCATAGAGGAGGGTGAGTGGGTGGGGGTGGTATGGGGTTATGTGGTGCCTCGGCTCCAGAATGCTGGGGACCCTCAGGGGGTGGAGGTGGGGTGGAGGCTGGGGGAGTTGGTGTGTGTGTGTGTGTGGGTGTGTGTGAGGTTGGTGTGGGGTGCACCGCGGCTAATAGTCGGGAGCCATTTGGGATAAATTGGGAGCCCCTGTGTGCACCTCTTGTCACAGCTTTAACACGTAGAGCTGTCAAGCGAGTGCTGGAGTGGAGGGCAGGGTCAGAGTCGGTGTGCCCCCTTTAACTTAACGGGTAATGGAAACCAAAGACGGACTGTTTGAGGGGCATGGCGGGGGTGGGGGGGGGTTGTGGGTGGTGACGGGGTGGCGGGGGGAGGGTGGAGTGGGAGGGGGGGTCGGTGTCAGAAGGAGCAGCTGCTTCAGGAGGATATAGGCGGTTCTTCTCAAACCCCTCCACCACCACCCTCCCCCCCATACACACACACGTACACGCTCCCCTGAGTAAGGCATCTCCCTGAAGAGCGACGATTAGCCTACCCTGCTGGGTGACTGGAGGGGACAGGGGGAAGGAGGGATCCCCCCCAGGCTGGCAGGCCCACTCCAGATGCAGGAAGTCAGGTCAGGGCCCGCTAGAGGGGCTCCTGCTCAGACTTCCGATTGAAATTTGGCCCATGGGAGATGCTAAGATTGAGGGGCAAATAGCTTATGGCAAGCCTGGTCTGTTTAACTTCCACCTAAAGCCTTCACACTATTTAACGATGGAATGAAAAGAGTTTGTGCAGTTGAAGAGATCGGATTTTACTCTGATAAAATTTCCAATCAAAGCCATTAATCACTGCCTTTGTTTTAATCTCAATGTAATGGGATGGAATGTATGTAGGATATATTTTTAAATCAAATATGCTATTAGCTACTTTAGTTTATATCTCTTTGAGGACAATTATATGTAATTGAAATCACTGCCTAAGTCATTTGAAACGCAAAAAGTAACAGAATTCTTTAAGGGATATGCAATCAAAGTGCTCAAACTCTAACAGTTGAGAAACCAGAAGGAAATCTGGATTTTCTTGCCCTCTAAAAAACACCAAATTGCACAGTGAGCCGTGGCATAATCCATGCTCAGAGATCCCCTTTATGCCTTGGCCAAGCAGGGACGGAAGAAAGTGACTGAGTGAAAAGGACTGAACCCTGTGCTAATGGTGATGTATGGAGGTCCTTTTGAGCTCAGGGTCTGGGTGCTGGCGCTCGAGTTACGGCGTTATTCTTACTGTGGTTAGCACACCGCCCTCGCTTAAACTCCAACCCTGTCCCTGGCTTCTCCCAGCAGTTTGGCTCACAGCTTCCCACTCCAATCTGAAGTATTAAATGCCCCCCTCCCCTTTTTTACCCCTCCCTGCGGAAGAAAGCACACAGCGAGATTTTAGTTCCCACACACACACACACACTGAATATGTGTTTCCTCCGGCATACTTGTCAAATGCCTTTTTGGTTTGAATTGAGAGCATATTTGTTCGTGCCAAGGCCGGTTAGGCCCACATATTATGCGACGTTGTTTAATATGTGAAATGCAGATGTAAACACAATTTGGGCAAGCATGCAGTCACTAAATCTGATAAAGGGGCGGAAGGCTTCCTGTATAATGTACTCATTGTGGAGGGGAGGGCAGCCCTGGCTTGGAGGATGGCCACAGCTGGGCACCGCAGACATGTGGGGAGGCTCTGGTGGGCCGTCAGAGCAAGGGCTGCTGGGAGGCAGCTGTCACAAGCATGACAGGTTAATAAAAAAGGCACGGAGCATGTGTTTGCCGGCCTAATAGAGCTGAAGTGTGTGTGTGCGTGTGTGTGTGTGTGTGCGCGTGTGTGTGTGTCTGCTGTGTCTAGCGGGGCTCTGCCTGAGTGGTGTAATTGGTGTAAACGCTGTCTGGAGGAAGCTATGCCTGTCGGGTAATCCAACACTGCCTGCTACCATCAGTATGTACCCCGAAGGTTTTTTCTGGGGGGTCAACCCTGGGGCCAGAGGTCTTGACCTCCTGTTAAGAGCACTGAGGGGTGTACATCCCATTGCGTGCTGAGAAAGCTGGTTGACTTCACCCCCTCAAAAAAGATGGGCAACCTAGCATACAATTCAAACCAATATCCTTGCCATTCCTGATACAATTAGTTCATTTCCCCCTAATTAGACAACAAATATGTTAAGTGTCTTGTTGGCTCAGATACTGAAGTTCACTGAGGCTGCATTGAATAACACAATGAGACAGTTCTGCCAGTGTTTGGAAATGTAGATCAGTCAGATTTAAAACACAGAAAATTGGACACATTTACTGTATAATAACTATTTGCATTCCCTAATATATCTGTCAGAACCTGCCACTTTAGGGTCATTTAGAGTGAACTGTCACTTAGTGGACTGTGGAAGTGTCCTAAACTGCTGGGTTTTAACAACCATCTCAACTCCAGCCCAGTATGTTTGTCCCTCCCTTGAGCAGTGGAGTGAGAAAGGGCTGTCTGAGTGACTGGCTGGCTGGCTGGCAGGCTGGAGCGTCTGTCTGGAAGACCTGGTCGTCACTCTAGCTTGCTGCATCAGAGTCAGTACCCTGGAGCCAGACTTCAGTGTGTTTACATGCTGTCCGGAAAACACACATACTCTCTCTCTCTCTGTCTCTCTCTCTCTCTGCTCTTTCTCTCTCTGTATTTGTTTGTGCAAAGTCACTCTGGCCAAAATCAGCCTGAGAGTGAGGGTGTGGCAGTGGCTTCGGCCAGCGGAGTAGGACAGTTTGTAACAGTGTAAACGCCACGGTGAATAAATTAAACTGATAGTGAATGATGTTAGCTCTTACTCCAAATATTTTCCTCTAAGTGCATTGTGGAGTAACTCCACGGTCTGCCAGGAAAGCACTTAATAGGATCTCGCCAATGGTTTCCCTTTCCCCCCTATTCAAAGCTGAGTGAGGTTGCTACGTCTGTACACATAAGATACTAGTGTACCATTACACTAATGCACTCTTCCTTCTCTTCCCTGTAAAGAGTCTTTAAGGGGCATATTATTTGTGATGGTTGTATGAAATAATGGTTGCGGTCAATACTCAGGCCTCTGTTCTCGGCTACACATGCGAGTCCAGATGTTGTAACGTAATCCCAGCGGCCAGGTGTTTGTGCGGCCCATATTTGCTCTAATTTCATTGAGGGCCATTAGCCCAGATAGCATAAAAATTGGCATAGGCCCTCCAGTCAGTAAATTTACTCTTTGGTTATATGTGATCTCTTGCCAATAGACCACCACCAATCGGTCGCCACAGTCACCCCGCACATTGCACCCCACACACACACACACACACACACACTCACACACGCACACACACCATACACGCTCACTCACTCACTCACTCACTCACAGAATAAAGTGAGTAAAAAAATAAAAGGTTCCCTCTGTAATTTTAGTAAGGAAGTTACATCCTGTACGTTCATTAAAAACTGTTGTTCTTAGGAAGTTTCTGTTACATGTGTTCAGTCGAGGCTGTGTTTAAACTACCATTTCCTCTCCTGACACTCCTGGCAACAGATTAGTGGCTCCACGTCTCCTTGAAGTTCTGATTGTAATAAGTGATTAGAAGTTGAGCGTACAATCAACTTTACTTGAACTTCAGCCTTTTCTGCTTACAGGCATGAACCAAATCAATATCCTCATTTATGCACCAATACAGGCTAGTCTAACTAATAACATATTATAACATGTTCATAAGTGTGTAATTACATATATGACCATGCTATATAGCCACAGGAGAGTTGCATTGTTATAGCTTGCAACGTTGGAGCTTGGAGTTTTTAGAGTAATCGGACATTTAGAGATTTTCCACGGAGCCGCACCCTGAGCGTTGGCACCCCATGTATTCACACACCTACATTCATGGCAGTAGCCTGCCATCACCCACCACTTAGCCTTGGCCATAAGGGGACCTTCCCAGAGCCCAGCAAGCTTGTTGAGTGTGGGGACTCACGGCAGGTGTTGTTGGGCAGCGGGTGTAGTGCTCTCCCGTGTTTCAGCAACACCCCCCACCCCCGCGCGCCTGCCTCTTGCATATTTATACGCCCTCCTTCCTTCAAAGCCATCGACACTCTGGCAGGGGGTCGTGGTGTTTAACATGAGGAGCCTAACCGAGCACACACCTCTAGGCTTCAAGAGCACTTTCAGAGAGAGCGTGTGTCCCTGTGTGCGTGCTTCTTTACAGCAAGGGCTGTCAGCGTGGTGCTGAGTGTGAGCAGTGCTGGTACAGGGGTCACAGCAAGGGTCTGATGGGGGCTGTTACCGGGACTGTTTGAATGAGTAAAAATACAAAATTCCTCAAAACTGGCAAAATGAATAAATAAATAACAATGACAATGACAATGACAGTGACAATAATAATAATAATAATAATAATAATAATAATAAATAATTGAAAGAAGAATTTAAAGAAGAATTAATGGATGCCAAACTGATGCCAAACGACTTTTTCACTATGAGGTTGTTTGACCCAGTCTCCATCATCTGAGCTCCAAGTCTTCCACACGCTTTACAATATTTTGCAATCATTCAAAAGTGCCTGTTTCCACCTTGCTCTCTCTTTCTTCTATCCTCTTCTCCATGTTGTGTGTGGATGTCGACTAAAAAGCCTCTAAGATGACATTAAGTGTTAGAGTGGAATGAGACTGAAGCTACAAGGTGTCTAACTGGCATCCATCTGGTGTAGTAGATGGGCTTCATTAATTATTGACCACTTTAAGCATAAATGTCTTGGGGACTCAGGAGAAAAGTGCTAAGAAGGTGGTACATATCTACGATGGACATTATCTCTGGTGTTTTGCCGATGGACATTATCTCTGGTGTTTTATCTCTGGTGTTTTGGTGTTTTTTACCGCGTGATGTTGTTGCCAAAAGCAAGCAGCAAGTGAAGGAGAGATCATGAAAATACAGGACAGAGTGGAATGAAAGCATCGCTGGGATTTAATTTTGGCTGAGTGCCTTTGAACACTTTGTTTTTCATTTGATAACAATTTCTCCCCATTCTCCGTTTGTCATCATCAAACGTCCATCCGTTCCACTCCGTGCAACAAAAGACCTGCCTTGAATTTAATCTGCTCCTTAATATCCTGCTGAGCTTCTGCATCTCCCCCCCCCTCTCTGTCTTTCTTTCCCTCACCCATTCTGAGGCATTAGATCTATGATAGGAGAGTACTGCATTGAATATTTCATTGACTGTCTGCCTAGCCTGTGCTGACCTGCATGACACGCTAAGTTCTGCTTTCGCTGGAGACGGCCTGTCGCCCTGCATCAGGCAGCCAGGCAGAAAGCAGCCAACCGGCACCCCCACCCTGCCCTCCTCCTCCCCGTAGCCCCACCCACTCCCCGCCGTCCCTCTATGCCTCCCTCTATCACTCCCTCCTGCCCCTCCCTCGCTCGCTCGCTCTCTCTCCCACATCCTGTGAATAAGCCTCAGCACAGCAGGCCTGCAGGGACCTAGAAAGGAGAACACAAGAAACAAGTGTACACACACACACACACGCACACACAGGTTCACACATACATACACACACAAATGCTCACACACAGGCTCTCTCTCTCTCTCTCTCACACACACACACACACACAAAACAATCAAGAAATTTCATTTGGTGCACTGAGCTGCACACGCAGAGACACACCAAATGCTCTGTCATCTCACCGATCACACCCTCACATCTGTTCTCTGACTTTTTCCTTTAAATGCCAAATGCCCATGAATACACACAGGCAAAAACACTACATGTTGAATACAATACATGCTCAGTCTTGCTGAACTGTTCTTTGGGCATCCCACATCCAAAAATTCTATAATGCCATCTTAACTGTTTGCCAGACACTTATGCAGAGTGACACGTCACTCTGGGAATTTAACTCAGATGACATCTGCTTGTGGGAAGTGACGTCTGCCGTTAGATCACACATGACTAATTTATGCACCTGAGGTGGCTGAGTGCAGAACAGACCTTCAGGAAGAGTGCTGTTTCTTAAGATTGTAAAGCGTTAGCAACCACTGTAGGTAATGACTTACTAAACTACTAAATAAGCAAAGGAGATGCTGTGTGTGAAAGTAATGGCGTGTGACCGCAATGACAAAAGGCTGAAGAGAGATAGAGTTCTATCATGTGGCAATTAGCGGATGGAAAACTTTTTTTCTGCTCATTTCTATCGCGCATGTGCATGAATGATGGTCCAAGCGTGATTGCATCAGAACCCTGGTACAAACCCAAAAGCCACAGTATCTCAAAGCTGACAAATGTCACTCAGGAGTATGTGTGTATAAGTGTTTGTATGTACTGTGTGTGTGCATATGGGGGGTTTTGTGGGTAATTCAAGGCTGCTCTGATGCTTCCAAGGAGCAGTGTGTGTGTGTGTGTGTGTGTGTGTGTGTTTCTATGTAGGCGTGTATGGGGGGATTGTGTGGGTAATTTGAGTCTGCTCTGTGTGTGTGTGTGTGTTTGTGCTATGCTGACATCTTCACCAGGGAGATAGATGAACGTGTCTCTCCAGGCATGTCATGCCCGCTATAGTCCTTCTGTCAGTCTGTTCTGTCAGTTCTGTCACACCCAGGCCCATCTGGGTCGCTGCCTTAAAGTGAGAGAATGAAGCTCCAGGGATGCAGGAGGTGCATTAGCTCTGTCACCCCAGAATGCTAGCTCCACTGACAGGTGGCAGGTTGGCCATTAAAGCCCTGCACAGGAGAAGGAAGGGAGGCGGGAGAGGTAAGGTGGGGGTTGCCTGAGGCAGAGGGAGAGAGAGAGACAGACAGAGAGAGAGAAAGAGAAAGAGAGAGAGAGAGAGGCCACTTTGGGCCCTGAAGAGACTGGGCATGACAGTCATGCCCTCAGGCTCTGTGCATGGTGTATGTGTGTGTGTGCATGCGTGCATGTGTGTGTGTGTGTGTGTGTGAGTGTGTGTGCGACTGTAACTAGCTCAGATGTGAACACAGGATTTTCCAAAAGCTCTAGATGGATCTAATGTTCTCCACAATTACAGCTTTTCAAAAAAAGTCTGGCCATGGCCTTCCCAGTGGCGTGCAGTGGCGTTCTTGGATCACATCAGGCTTAATTATTGAAGGGATTTCTTCAGACAAGACAATATCGCTCTGCTTCTCAATTTAGATCGGTGACTATTTGTGTTATTTGATAAGATTGTGACACAGCCCAGAGTGCATGATATCCCGTAACTCTGACCCAACATTATATTTCTGTACTGGTGTAGGTCAGGGGCAGTGGAGCTGTCTGGATTTGTTGTCACAGCCAGACAGTCGGCATTAATAAAAGGCTTTTAGTGGCGGCCCTGGAGCACTACAGTCAGTCTCTCACAGTGCAGTGAATGGGCCACCTTGTCTCATCTGGCCACAACCTATGAAAGTTTGATGGGCAAATTAAGTGGCAGCTGATCAGACACCTCGGGGCTTGTGTGAGTGTGAGCGAAACGGGTGGATGGGAGAGAGGGTGTGTGTGTGTGTGTGTGTGTGTATGTGTGTATGAGTTAAAAGAGAGGATTGATGTGAGAGGACAACATGGCTCTCCCCCTCTCACTCACCACAGCCAGCACACAAGCACACACACACACACACACATACATACACACACACACACACACACACACACACACACACACACACACACGCACACACCTCCCCACCACCTCACTCTCTCAGCCTCTCCGCTGACAACATCAGAAGTGTTTTAACAGGGCTTTAATGGGCGGCCTGGCTGGTCCCTGGGAGAGTTCAGAGGAACTGTGAAAATCCACTGCTCCTGATCAGAGCTGACATGCCCTCCTTTTCCGGAGTCCTCCGTCAGTGGCATTCACATGAGTGGATCGCCACTCTTCTCTGTCTCTCTGTGGGGCAGAGAAGAAATGTCCCCAGAGCCCCAGGCTTCAAGGGTACTGGCCTGTGGGAGAGGGTGAAGGGTCATCCGCAAGGTGTGAAGCAACTGTGATGCTGCTCACTGGAGGTTTAAGTGTGAGGGAATTTATATTACTTCCATTGTCAGTTTCATTGTCAACTTGCTGACCTGCACTGAGGTGTGGTGCTGTGCAAAATTCAAAAAGACCTCTCTCTCTTTCTCTCTCTCTCTATTACTCAGACACAGCCCTCCAGGTCACCAAAACACTTAATGTCCTGCTGATCTCAGATTCAGTACCAATTTCTGTTTTGGGCTGTCACGTGGTGATACAAAAGTGCCATAAATTTTTGTAATAGCAAAAGATAATGGTAAAAAAGAATAATAGTCAAAGTCAAAGTCACTTTTATTGTCAATTTCTTCACATGTACTTGACATACAAAGGAATCAAAATTACGTTTCCCACTATCCCATGCGTGTACGTGGACAACAGTAAAGTGCAGATGCACAACAACACAAAGGTTGTAAAAATAAATAAGTGCAAGTAGCTTAAGGCTAACATAACAGGTATGACAAGACGAGACATAGAGTACCCTAAGTACACTACTAATGTAGCAGGACATGACAAGACAGACAAGGCATGAGGTGAAGTTCACTGAGTGTTCCAGCTTTGTGCATTTAGAGGTAGTTGTGCATATGTGCAAAAGTGCAATGTGCAAATGTCAATAGGCAGTACTTGCCACAGTAGCAGTTATGATAATAATAAGTAGTGCAAATATAAATATAAAAACAGTACAAATAGCAGCAGATGTGTGCCTCAGTTGCCTCAGCAGGAGTGTCTTCCTAGACTCCTGCCATCCTGGTGTCTCTGCTGGCTGGGGCTGGGAGTGGGGAAGGGAAAGAGTTCAGCAGTCTCACAGCCTGGTGGATGAAGCTGTTGGCGAGTTTGGTAGTGCGTGAGCGGAGGCTCCTGTACCTCTTTCCAGAGGGCAGTCGACTGAACAGACTGTGTGCTGGGTGACTTGTGTCGCTGACAATTGTGATGGCTTTTTGGGTGAGGCGGGTGGTCTTGCAGGGAGGGGAGTGATGCACCAATGATCCTCTCAGCTGTCCTCACGATGCGTTGAAGAGCCTTCCTGTTGTTGTCAGTGCAGCTCCCACCCCACACAGTGATGCAGGTGGTAAGGATGCTCTCTATGGTTCCTCTGTAGAATGCAGTCATGATGGGTGGTGGAGTACTTGCCCGCTTCAGTTTGTGCAGGAAGTAGAGACACTGCTGTGCTTTCTTGGCCAGTGATGCGGTGTTGGTGGTCCAGGAGAGGTCGTCGCTGATGTGCACCCCCAGGAACTTGGTGCTGCTCACCCTCTCCACTGCAGCACCGTCGATGGTCAGTGGGGGGTGTTGGGCGTGGCCCCTCTAGATTTAATGTGTGAAAGGACTAGTCGTTCAAAGCACTTCATGATGATGGGTGTCAGTGCCACAGGACGGTAGTCGCTGAAGCAGGATGGTGATGGTTTCTTTGGCACTGGTATGATGGTGGCAGCTTTGAAGCCTGATGGCACAATGGCTTGCCTCAGGGAGGTGTTAAAGATGTCTGTGAAGACATCTTTCAGCTCCTCTGCACAGTCCTTCAGCACCCTACCAGGGATGCCCGGACCGCTGTTGATGGTGGAGAGTGTCCTCTTCACGCTGGAGGGTGTATTAATATAAAAAAAAATATGCCAGGGGGATGTGTGTCTGTTTTTGATGGTTTTTGCTGTCAACATCACTCTAACTTAAGATGTAGATGGTTAGCTAGCCAGTTAGCGATTTCAGTAGGTTGGGAGTACTATGGTAGATGGTATACACTATTGCATCACAACCACCAAAGTTGCTTACTCAAACAAACTCCCATGATGCCATATGCGTAATAGCTGGCTGGCTAGGCGAGTGGGACAGGGGCTGCATGCTGGACATGCTCATCAGTTTGTGTTAGCCATACGCTAGCGCTGAATGGAGGGACTTGTTGTCACACAATGGGCCTCTCTGAGGGCTGCCCATCCCCCCCTGGGGGCCTGGCTCCACGCTGTCGCCTTCCTGATCCCGGCGGTGCCTCCACTCAGCCCAGCTCAGCCCGGCTCAGCTCTGCTCATCTCACCCGCCTCCTGACAGGAGAGCCTGGGGCTTGGGAAGAAAGAGTGAGAGAGAGAGAGAGAAGATGAGAGAGGCCCAGGCATCCTCCATCACATGGTTCCAACCAAAGGGAGAGAGCTGAGTAGAGCATGTTCCTGAATGTGGGTAATCAGATCAGACTCACTCATGGTCACCTCCTCCCCACTCATGTGTGCAAACACACACACACACGCACACACGCGCACACACACACACACACACACACACACACACACACACACACACACATACACACATGCATACACTTCTGATTACATATGGTTCATTTTGTTTTCAATCTTATGCTGTCCCTGCACTCACAGAAACACGCGCACACACACACACACACACGATCAGTGCACTGCCTGCACCACCCACAACCCCCTACACACAAACACGCGCACACACACTTAGTGCAATCCCTGCCTCAATGGCTCCATTTCCTCTCCATCTTTAACATTCCCTTTGTCCCACACTACTTAATGAAGACATTTAAAGACCTTTCTTTGCTAAATGTGTGGTGTTCTAATGCCTTGTAAATTCACTGACTTAACTGCCGTTGACTGAGTTTAAGTCATAACTGTGAGTTAAACTGTTATCTATATAGCATCATATAAACTTTCCTAATGAATGTCTTTTTTCCATCAAGTGCTGCTGTCAGACCATTAAACAGTGTGTGCAATCTGGAGAGGCGTTGCGTATGTGTGCGTTGTGTGTGCATGTGTGTTTCAAAAGCACACACAGAAACACACACATACACACATATTATACATGCATACACAAACTCCATTACACACACACACACAGAAACACACACACACACATGCATACACACATATTATACATACATGCACACTCCATTACACACACACACACACACACACAGGAGCAGTAGCAGCAGTAAACAGAAGCCCAGTTAAGTGCAGTAATGAGATAAGGGGCCCCTATTACACTTTTTACAACCACGTTAGTGCACTTCATTTTTTTCATCACAGTCACATGCAGAACATTTCAAACAGAACTTATATTGAATGACAAGCTGCCGGATGGAACCCATCACATCCAATTTAGTCACAGGGGCAGAAGAGGACGCCTACCGGGGCCTGATTGGAAAGAGAATACAATCAGTGCAAACCCTGAGGGCCAAAAGTTCAAACTCTCATGAATAGTTGGCTGATTTTTTTTTTCTCTTCTTTTTTTCTTTCTTCTTCTTCTTTATCTCTCTTACTCTCTCTCTTTTTTTCCTCATTTGCCAACTGTTTTTCAGAGGAAATGAGTGCCATCTTCCAGAGATTTGCTTTCATGTGTTTCTAAGATGGATGGCAGAGGCCAGGGCAGAGGCAACACTAGGAGAGGGTTGCTGTTGCTGCTGACTCTCAGGTCTCCTGGTTGGCCACTTTGATGCTCTATCCTTTGTCTATGATGAGTCCAACCACCATCATCTCTCTGAGTCAAATGCCCACCTAGCAGCCAGGTATCTGCTCTCTATCCACATCTGCATTTAGCTGACAGTTAGCTGACAATTCAAAGTTA
Organism: Tenualosa thibaudeaui; assembly: GCA_027481765.1. NCBI lineage: Eukaryota > Metazoa > Chordata > Actinopteri > Clupeiformes > Clupeidae > Tenualosa > Tenualosa thibaudeaui. Next base: position 6,450,256 of record JAIFZK010000009.1, on the reverse strand, counting down.
GCTTGATCAGTTCACCACCCCCTGATGTTTTAGTGAAATGGGCAAATTCGCTGTAGTGGTCAGCAACAATAAAGACAGTTTTAGTAAAATTTTTGGGTTACAGTCATTACTTTGTAAATATTTGAAAATGACACAGTTAACAACCATTACGCTTTCCACTAGTAAGAGCCAAAATATCCTAGCCTGGATATCGCACCAAGCTCAGATATTGACGTTGCCACATATACCAAGTTCTCTGAGGCAGGATCAGTGGTCATCTATTACAGTTTTTTTCAGTCACTAACAAGCTTTTGTCTGATCTTCAGCCAATATTTTACAAAACTCTACAACACAAAACTCTAAATACAATTTGCACATCATTGACCTGTTCTGGCCATACAGTTGACACATTTCTTGCTGTTTTCACACTATATGCTGTCAATGAATGCATTTTTACAATGCTCATATTTTCTTTACATACAGGATCACCCCAACACCAAAATTATGTATGTTTTATGTCTTATTTGCAAATGCTTACACGCAGCATGCCAGAAATAGAAATCAAATGTCCACAACCTTAAATACAGTACAAAACCCTTAGTTTGACAATAACAGCACAATGATGATCATTTTGACACTGAACAGATAATTGGGAAAAAAACAACAGAAAAGGAAAAATCCCCAATTCACCATCTCCAATTTCAGTTGCAGGTTGACAGGTGTTGACAACAGACTGATGTTTTGTTGTATTCAGAGGTTTTGAAATAAGAGGTTTTGATCACAGATAGGGTAAAAGCATATTAGCAGCTGGGAATAACAGTAGGTCTGTGCATCTGCAACAATTCTTGAAGAATTTCTATGAAACATTCATTATGTAATGTAAAGTGACTGGGTCATCTCACAAATAAAATTGGTGGTTACTGTTAGTAGATGGGACCAGGATATTGAAGTCAGTGTAGTGCCTAAAGTTGTGGAAAGAAAATGTAAATGAATGAAATGAGAATGAATGTAGTTTCAGAAATGCCATCACTTGTTAGCATTTTGAAAGTCTGTATACTCTGACAATATGTTTACCGTGTAAAGAAAGCAGATGCTAGTGTTTGCTAGAATCATTGATTTTGAGCCAGATTGTCTGTGTTTTGTTAAAAAAATCCGCTTTTGGTAACTGTTTGGCTTATTGTGTAATGTAAGCTTTTGCTGTGTTAAGAGTTTAGAAAAAGTATTTTAAGTATAGGTTAATGTTTGCTAGCGATTGAAAACTGTAAGCTACTGGACAAAGCTACAACCAGTCAGACCAACAGTTCTGATGTCACATGCAGAGACATATGGTCAACATTGCCTAACCAATCATTTTTGCTTAAACCAGGCATCATTAACGCCATTACTCCATACTCCATTACAGAGTATAACTCAAGAAATAACAAACAAACCCTACATGTCTTAATCCTCACAATTAATATCATAAGATTATGTTATACAGGTTTCAAGAGTTGGTGGGAGTTAAATAATGTTTGGCTATTTACATTAAATTCACAGTCTGTTTGTGCCAAGGATATATAATGATTAGCTAGTGGTAAATGGTTTGTTTGATTATCAAAAAATTTAATATTCACCGACTGACACATAATTTGGTAAAGGCCATATCTTACAATCGACTAATAATATACAGGCACCAAACTGTATACCAAACCAAAGGTGGCCAACATGAGATAAATTAGCTGCAACTAGACTAGATGCAAGGTATTTACATTAACTTTAGCTATAAGCTAACATCAACTTGCAAGCTGATAGCAGAGCCTGTTTATGCCTACTAATACAGGACTACTTACTTGAATTCAACATAAGACACAAACATCAACAGCAAGCAATCCACAATGTTGATGGTTTCTGGGTTTATTGCAAACTGAACTTTGCCCTGGAGTAAAAGCTTGTTTCTTACTGATTCCCTATTTCAAGTGAAAAGGAACAGATGGAAATAGGGTGGTTGGCCAGACTGACTTGCAAAATTCTATGCAGATCAGTCTGGGCGGGTCCAGGCTAACAATGTCCCTGAATGATGCCATAGTGTCAATGATTTGTTGATGTTTTCTAACATTGTAACAACTGTGCAGTGTGGCATAATTTTACAAGATCACTCAGCCATCACTCATGCTGACATTTTAATATGTGCATGCACTTCACACATAAGCATGTGATAGGCATTTAAGTATGTTTGTTATGTGTGTGTGTGTGTGTGAGAGAGAGTGAGAGAGAGAGATGCAGTGAGAGAGAGAGAGAGGTTGAGAGCGAGAGAGAGAGAGTGTGTGTAAGGCTGAAAGAGCTAGGATCCTTCTCACATGCTTTTCATTGACAGCATCACGCGTTGTAATGCCCTGACCTCTGCATTCATGTTTTATGAGCCCCGCTATTAACTCACTGAGCCCTGGCGGGCAAATTTATAGGATTTAAAAGTTTTAACATGTTTTGAGTAAAGGAGACGATTATAAGCCATTTTATTGGATTACACAGAGAGGAGGAGGGGGGGAGAAAGCTTTGGTGAGACTGGAGACTGTGGGCTATGTTGTTTGCGCCGTGAAGCTGTGGACTGTAATGCCTGGAGGTGTTAGGTCTGGAACAATCTCCTGGTCACTGCAGACTTACAGATCAGCAGCACACAGTGAGCCTGCTAAAGTCTGGGAATCAGGAATTCTCTAGTGTTTAGTCTTACGGTATTTGTTTTTTTCGTTATGCAATTCATTAAAGCTGATGAAGGATAACTTCCTGAAAACAAAGAGATCTTATAAAAGGAAAGGGGAAACTGTACATGTAGGTGCACACACTGATTTTACATTTAGCTGCCATTTAAAATCATCTTGCAAATTTAACCCAACATTGGAGGACTGCTCACACAATCACTCCCACAAACAAAGCACATAGTGATATATACACTAAATGAGCAGAATGAGTAAGCCCAAATTCTCCATAACTGCCAATGATTTCTCACGTGACACGTGTCTGGTTTGATCAGTGACCTTCCAATGCAAAACCATAGCACCCCCTCAAACACACACACACACACACACACTCACACACACAAAAGAAAAGCTGTCAAACAGGAAGTAGCATTGACTTTAGCAAGGTTCATGAGGTTCAAATAGTCAGAGGGTTCACTACATTGTAGGATTTTACACTTCTTCACTTCTCTGGAAAAAAAAAAAACTTTCCACCAACCACCCTCCATTGCCCAGCATTCCCCAGCCAGTCATCCTTGTGTGCGTTTGTGTGTGTAGAGAGGAGACAGTGAGGACTGCATGAGGATTCCTTCCTTCCTAATGGATTTCATACAACTAGTGGCCTCCAGGGAACACATCCTGTCGGCCGTCAAATGAATGATTCCTGCAGTGTCAGGCTGGACTTCTCATTGTTTTTATTTTACTTTTGGCACTTGTTTATTTGTGTGTGTGCCTGTGTGTTTGTGTGAATGTTGAAGTGACCCTAATGACTGGACTCGAGGTATGTTGTGAGTGTATGTAAGACTCGTTGTGGTTTTAACACGCATGCAACCCCATTTTGTCAGGCTCTTTCCGGCAACTTCTCCTTGCGGCCCACGGGGTGCAGTTAGCACGTCTCGGAGCATGTGAGAAGCACACACTCCCAAGGAAGCGTCTGCCAGGCGGAGCACTTGCTTTGATCTGGCCCTCAGTCATCTTTATGGGGTTGCTGAGTTGTGTTTTCCAGGACCAGCAGACAGACGGCCAAAAGGTGGAGGGCAAGGGTGACTCTGTGTGTGTGTGTGTGTGGAGGGACGGGAGGTGTGTGTGTGTGCACATGCGTGTTTGTATGTAAGGGTGTGTATATAAGAATGATGAATGGTGTGAATCTTTGGAATATGTCGTCTGTGTGTGTACATTAATGTGTGAGCATGTACTACATACATACATACTGCATACCACATATGACAAGGAAGTTAGTAGTTAATAGTTTCAACCAAAACAATTTTTCCACCCCATGATTCTTTAACCAACCCTCAAAAAAAAATAAAAAAAATTCTCACAACCTTAACCACCTAGACCTTTTGACCTTTCAACTCTACTTGAACTTCCAGGATAAGGGGTGAAATTGGGGTTGAGGAGTAGTGTGCGTTCACTTGGCAAGGGCACTAGTGTGGGGAACGAAGTGTACCAGAGTGTTAGGGTGTGATTAGTTGTAATAGCCACTGATCTAAGCTTCTTGGCTGCTTGTGTTTGTGTCTGTGTGTGTGTGTGTGTGTGTGTGTGTGGGTGGGTGGGTGTGATTGTTGGTGCGTTGGTGAATGGCTTGTATGTATGCATGTCTCTGTTTGTGAGTATAGGATGTGATTAGATTCTGGGGTCCCATATGTGTAAGCGTGTGTGTGTGTGTGTGTGTGTGTGGAGGGTGGAGTGGGGTGTTGTGTCGGGTTCTGTGGTTACGGTGACCCACCCCTGGGAGGGAGGGTAATAAGCTGATGTGAGGCTTGCCGGGGGTACTTTTGTCCCCTTACCCCTGTTGCATGTACCTAAACAATGGGCGATTATCCCCATGCCAGGGGCGGAATGCGCTGCCCAGACGAGCAGCACTTGGCACATTAGGGGAAAAGAATGGCACATTTTTAGGGGTGGCACTTTTCTGGGTCAAGTAAGCAAAGCATGACATTCCTGTGTGGTCAAGTGAAACTCCAGTCAGCCAGCCAGTCAATGTGTGTGTGTGTGTGTGTGTGTGTGTGTGTGTGCGTGCGTGCGTGTGCGTTTGTGTGTGTACACAAGTCAGATGGGAAACTCTGGAGTGTGTGAAAGTAAAGTAGGCAAAGAAAATGAGAGAGGGGCTGGCCTGTATACTTGCTCATGGTCATTTATGTCAAAAGGCGGTTCAGTTTCAAATAAATCCCACGACAGGATTTTCAAATTCCTCTGTTAATTATTTGCTATGTGAAGTAGGAGCTGTTCCACTTTGTAACATGGTGGCTTTGCTACATGCAACTGTGAAGTAACCCTGCTATAAGTGAATCCACACACTGAGCTTGATTTCTAATCTAATTGATCTCAACAAGGTAGAGGCCATTTTAGTACCAATTTCACATAGTCCATCAACTGAGAGACATCCCATAATATTCACACAGTTGTACTGTTTTTTAGTAGTGTTTTGGATGGACTGTGGGGGGGGTTCTGTTCATTTTCCAGCCATTCTAACATTCTAACAAACCATCTAAAATGGAAAAAATTGGAAAATTAGTGGCCACGCTGAAGAGATGTGTACACACACACACACACATACATACACACACACACACACACACAGGCACACACAGACACACACACTCCACTCTTGCAAGTTATAATCTGGAGTTATTATTCAGTCCTGGTTTGACAACCAATTAATTACAGCACTCCAGGCCCACTCACCACACTGCTGTGTTTTTTTTTTCTTCTGCTGGGTCCCTGTGAACTGTGGAGCACAAGTGGCTTTGGCCAAAAGAGCCCAGGCGAGGCGAGGCCAGCTGAGCGGAGTGCACAGGGGAAGCATTAGACAGGGCCGAGGTCAGCCCTATTATGGAGGTATTAGATAGACCAGAGTGAGTGCATTCCGGAACCAAAGGCCAGCTGTTAGATGCCCTGACTCATAATTAAGACCCATTTTTGAATGTCCCTTGGCAGAGTGAATTAGGAGTCCTTGAGTTGCCGTGCCGGAGCTGGGGCCAGGGGCCTGCGTGTGTATCTGTGTGTGTGCGTACGTGTTTGTGTGTATGTGTGTGAGGAGGCCTGTGTGTGCGTGAGTGAGTGTGTGTGTGTATGTGTGTGTGTGTGTGTGTGTGTGTGTGTGTGTGTGTGTGTGTGTGTGAGGGGGCCTGTGTGCCTGGCCCCAGGCTGGGCCTGCGATCTAATTATCGGAGATAATTGCTTGGACCTGGCTCCGGTTACTTACAAGCCTCCCCCCTCCCTCCCCCCACTCACTTCTTGCTTTCTCTCTCTCTCTCTCTCTCTGTCTCTTTCTCCCTCATTCTCACTTTATCAGATTTTTTTTACTTTCTCTCACTTTATCTCTCTTCCTCTTCCCCATCCAGTTAATTTTTTTTACATATTTTTCCTTCTCCTCTCCTCCCCCCTCTCTCTCTGTGTCTGAATGGAGGACCTTATCTCAACTCTCATCTGCCTCCATCTGTTCCAGGAGCTACCCCTGCAGTCAGTCCAGCAGAGCTGATCAGAAAACACAATCTCACCATTCCCACTCAGCTCGGCTTTCCCAGATCCTCCGTTAGGATCACGGGAGGGCTGCACAAGTTCTATGTAATAGAAAATCTGTTTTTCGTGAGTGAAATCTGTGTGTGTGTGTGCGTGTGTGTGTGTGTGTGTGTATTTGTGTGTGGTGTGTGTGTTTGTTTAAAATTGTGCTAGGTTCCAAGAACCCTAAAAAACAGTCAATATAAAAGTGGAATCCTAAAGAGGTCATACTCACACATGAAGTGCCCCAGGTCTGTATGTGCATGTGAGTATTAATCTCTTGAGACCTGTGTCTGACTCCCAACATCTTTATTCTCTCATGACCTCAGAGTAACATTGTTACCAGTATCTTAGTGTCACTTCATCCCTGATCTCTCACATCCTACTATATGCATATGGAGCTGCCATTTAATACTCTCTCTCTCTCTCCCTCTCCCTCTCCCTCTCTCAACCTATCTCACTCCTTGTCTTTTTCTCCATCTCTCTCTCTCTCTCTCTCTCTTCTATCCGTCTCCTTGTGTGTCTTTTCTTTCAGTCTTTTTCACATAACCCGGGGCTGAAGAACGAGGGCCCTGAGGCAACCTCATGTTTTTTTTACTCCTTAACAGGCAATTTTTAGTCGGGCTTCCTTTTTAAAATAGCGCCGGATAAATATGTCATAGCGTGGGAACCCAAGCGTTTGTTTCGTCGATCAAGCCACACCGGCCCAAGTGCCGCTGGGACCCGGAGAAAAGCGTATGCTAAAGCTCTCGTGTCTGTTTCGCCGTGAGAGGCGGCTGCCTCCCTGCTACGCCGAGAAATAAATCACTCTCCTGCACACATTTTAAAGACTCCCATTTTATGATCTCCCTCAAGATCTCTGCCGAATCTTCTCTCTCTCTCTTCATTCCTCTCTTATTCTTTCTCTCTCTTATTCTTTCTCTTTCTCATTGCATTTCTTCATCGATTTTGCCACTTCTGTATAACCACTACTCCATGTTATGACCACATGAATATTAAACACATCTGGAAAACAAAGCCTCAGGTTTTTTTTTTTTTTTTTTGGGGGTTCAAATGAAAACATTTGGTGGCCCCAGAGAAGGAATTCTGGTCAAATGCAAACACAATTTACCACCGCTTCCTCTCCTTCAGTAGAATCCATCACAGATTTGTGATGTCTGTGGTCCAATCCCCTTGGCTGACTTGAATGGTATAGAGAGGTAGAGGAAAAGAATGAGAGAGAGGGAAAGAGAGAGCGGGGGGGCAGACAGAGAAAAAGAGAAAAGCCTCATTGTCTCAGATGACTGTCCTTCCCATCATGCATTTCTGCTGCAATGGCAATCAGGCTACTGCTCTGCAGACGGCCCCAGGCATTAGAAGTACCAAAGTGGCAGTTCACCGAGGTTGCTCACTGGGGCTCAGTGTCTATTTAAAAACTTGTCATGGTTGTCAAGGAGTCCTGGGACACTCATCATCCTTGGGTCAGTGACACAAACTTGTGTTTGTTATCTTCCAGGAATACTGAACATGACCAAAGGAAAACCTTGTTGTAGTCCCGACGTGGACGACAACAAATAGATGTTGCTATCTAACCTAGCTAGCTGGTTTTCTGGGACTGTAACAATGGAGACAGAGCACTTGAGGGTGAACTGCAGGTCATTCACGGAATTGGATAGTGTGATGGGGGTAAAAAAATAGAGTTCGGAATGACTCAGGCATCCCTGGGCATCTCTCCGGAGGCTGTGGGGAGAGTATGATCACCAAGGCACCGCTGTGTGGAAGCCTGTAGTCTGTCTCTTGGCCCGCTGTGACAATGGGCCCCAGTGTTCCTCAAGACCCTTGTCCTTGTCTTCTCTCCCACTACCCTCACCTGTACTGCCCACTCCCCCCCACAGTCTCCACAATAACAATACCCACTGCATACTGCATGCGGGGAGTCACATGGGTTTTGGCTGCACCACTGTGTTTCTCTTACACACCCCCCATTATTCAGTCATAGAGTATATTATTTCTCTTACACACCCCCCATTATTCAGTCATAGAGTATATTATTTCTCTTACACACTCCCCATTATTCAGTCATAGAGTGTTAGCGTGCTGTAAAACTACATTAATGCATTAATGACTGTGCAAAGCTTTTCATTAGTGAACGAGGGAAAATTATACACAGTCCTTTCTCTTGAAAAATTTACAGGGAGGAGTGAGATTCACACTACGGTACATCTGGTACACTCAGTACATCTGAGACCTAATGAATTACAGTCGGCCATCACCACAGGAAGAGTGGATGGGAAAGGTATCCGCCGAGGATGGTACCGCAGGAGAATACCTCTCAGTGACACTCTTCTGTGGCATCAGCCTTACAGGAAACGGCACGTATCACAATGAGGAAGCTGAGGGCTGATATCGACATCTCACTTCTGTTAGTCGTCTGTGGATGACCTCCTCTTGCTCCCTACAAACTAATACTGTTCTGCTGCCATTCCCACTGTTATCAAACCCACCCTGGTGGCGAGAACAACTGCCACTTTGTGTCGAATATCCCCTTGTATAACGAGACTTTGGGATCTACTGTGAAGCTTTCTATGCTACGCCATTATGAACATGTCTAAATAATGCCCCTAACTCAGCATATTGTTCTGTTGCTGTTTACAACAGCATAACACTATGTGATGGCACATTTGAGCTAAATTAGGTAAAACAGATATTTGCATATCTTTTAAAGTTCACAGTGGAAGCGCTGAATAATTGAGATGTTTCATGTGTGTTGGCCTTGGAGAGGTCTGCTGTAGCAGGCCTGGCTGGCAGACTGTGGTGTCCACTGGCCCTGGCACAGCACTGGCAGCCTCTTCTCCTCTGTGAGAAGCACACGTGTGGTCCTGGGAAAAACACGGCCCCAACGGCCAGCGGGCGCAGCAGACAGGCAGGCAGGCAGCCTGCCCGCGCAGGCCCAGGAAAGAGGGGTGTTTCAGGGACACAGGGGAGAGGGCGCGGGGCACAAGCAGCGGTCCCTGGGAACGGAGACGTAAAAAGTGTCCTACCAGGCAAAAGCGTCCTCTGGGAGGGACGAGGGGAGAACGGGGAGGACAAAAGGGGCTACGGCGGGTCAGACCCCCTCCTGCTGTTCCCACTGATCTCAGGGCGATTAGGGTAAAATTAGACCCTTCCTTGACTAGGCTAAACTAAGCCTATATGTTATTAAAGTTACTTGACTACATTAACTAAACTCTCACTTTTAAATGCTAAATAGAATAAATTAAATAGAATACAATGTAAAATAGAATAGTATAGAATAGAATTAGTGGTTCACTTCTGAACTGTTTTAATTCAGTCATCCACTTTCTGTTATAAGGATAGTAACTGGATACATTCTTATATGAGAGGGTAAATCCTTGGCCTGCAGGCTGAGAGCTCTGACCACATGTATATGTATATTTCATTTGCACCATCTATGCTTCCTGTGCATATACAAGTAAATCTTGTTTATTTATATGTACACAGTCTGTGTTAGCAAGTGTGCTTGTGTTTGTGTCTGCATGTTTATGTCACTGTATGTGTATGTGTGTGTGTGTGTGTATGTGTGTGTGTGTAGCATGAAACGTACACATGTACCTCCTGTGCCTGTGTTTAAGAATGTGTACATTCAAAGACGTGTGTTTGTACTTGTGGATATCTGTTAGCATTTGTTAGCGAAAAAAGTTCACCCCATGTGTAAACTAAATACAGGGGCCCCCGCGCTGGTCTCTGACAGTCTGTATAGAGCTTCTCCACTCCCGTGGCCGTGGAGGTATTGGGGGGTGGTGGGGGGTCTCTACACCTCCTTTACGCGGGTTGATGCTGATAGCACTCCCCTCTCCTCTGCGTAAGGGCACGGCTGTGCCTGAAGCTGGGCCTGGATGATGGGGTGTGGGGTGCTCTGTACCGCTCTGTACTGGTTTGGTGTGGTGTGTGTGTGTGTGTGTGTGTGTGTGTGTGTGTGTGTGTGTGTGTGTGCGGCAGGGATGGGGATGCGTACGGGTCACGGCATGGGCCCCACTGTGTTTACTTGGCCCTGAGGAGATAATGGCCTGGCTGCTTTAAAGATGACAGATGGGTCCGCTTGTGTATACATCACACACACACACACACACACACAATGAACTACTAATGGACTGGGACTCTTCCCTACTGAGGTGCCATGATTTACATTCCTTCAACTGACCCAAGGCCTCCAGTATCCCATTATCCTTTGAGCTTTGATATCTTTGATGTCTATGACATATCTGTGCTGCAGTCTTTAAGGCTGGTAATAGTGGTTATAATAATGGCCTCAAAATGTATTTGTTTTTGACTATTTGACTGACAACAATACAGCATAAGTGAGCGAATGTATGTTTGTGTCTTTAAAGAGGTTTTACATTGACAAAGCATTAAGTGGTGGAAGACATCAATGATATTCAGCCTCCTTCCTCTCACTAGTCAAAAAGATATCTTACTTTTCTGGCTAATTCAAATGTCTGTCTGTGTGTGTGTGTGTGTGTGTGTGTGTGTGCCCGTGTGTGTGATCAGCTCTAAATCCATCGCTCCCACAGGCAAATAAATAAACATCATTTCCACAACGTTCACAAGACCTCTGACTGCAGCCTCCCCAAGCTGGAGTGAACTTTGACTGCGTCTCCCCCTTGTTCCCAGTGGCTACTGTCACAAGTGCGTGAAAGCCATTAGATCCCACTGGGAGAGTCACAGGCCAGAGCAACTGGACATCATCGTCATCATTACATCATTCTTTTTTATGTGAATACAGTAATAATATATTGGTAATGATAATAAGTTTGTTGCCAAATGTTTGTGAGATATTACTGTGTGTGTGTGTTTGTGTGTGTGTGAGAGAGAGGGAGAAAGAGAGATAAAAAAAATGTGTGTGTGTGTATGTGTGTGTGTGTTGGTGGAGGGGGAGGGGGAGTGTATACTGGGGCTTTTCCACTACACCAATTTAGTTCTACTCTACTCTACTCCACTCTACTCACTTTTGTTGTGTTGCCACTGGGAGTTTTACCTGGTACCCGTTATGATTTTTCATACCTTTGGCCAGGTTCTAACCGTGCTGCGCCAATAATAAAATGTGATGTGAACAGACTGCTGGCCACTGATTGGTCTGAGAGGGCCGTCACAAGTTTAGACTAATGTGTGGGAGAAGTTCGCCTTTGAATGTTGTTCGGTTATTCCTTGTCAAATAAAATATCCCAAGCCATGAATTTGTACTGCGCTGCTTTTGAGAACATTATGCCATCAGAGGGGGTTGAAGCAGAGTGAGAGGCTGAGGTATTAACATTTGTTTACTTCCTGAGCTTCGCTGCATTGAAGTGAATGGGACACATGGAACATTGGTCATTATGTCTTTCTGGAGTTATAGAGTGTAACAGTGTAAGTTGTTCGGATTTGGAGAAAATTAAGCTCAGGCAGCTACCATTTACCATTACCATTACCAGCTTACCATTATGTAGATGTTAGCGAGCTAATTCTAGAAAACTAGCTAATATAACGTTTTAAATTGAGAAGTGGTAGTATTTCACTGACTGACAATCAGCTGTATGACATTACTGACATTACTTTAAGTGGCACATCAAAATAAAGTTAATTTACATTAATATATTAAGTTTAAGCGACATCCAAAAACTGTTAGGTACTAGTTAGCACATTGGTACATTAGCATGTAGTTACTGCCATTCACTTGAATTCGAATTCACGCACCCCCACCTACTTCATTCACACCACACAGGTGCTTTGCATGGAAATGCAAAGGATCTGGTACCAAAACCGAACAGAGTTGAGTTGAGTTGAGTAGTTGAGTAGAGTAGAGCATACTGTGTCTGCAAAAGCTCAGTATGTGTCTCAACATCAATATGTCCTCTTCAGCAACACATTTATGTAGAGCTGCCATTGGAACTGTTGCCACAGTGGATATATTCACTTCAACAGGATTTTCAGGCAATATTGTTGCAAATCAGCTGTGAAAAGCAATTAAATGTAACGTCTATGTTATGTATTCAGGCTGTACACTGTATGCATATCAGTGTATGTACTGTATCAATGCATGAATGTGTGTTGTGTGTGTGTGTGTGTATGTTTGCATTTGTGTTTGTCTATGTACAGAATGAGTCTGTGTGTGCATATATGCATGAGCGTAAGTGTCTGAGTGCCTATGTGTGTATGTGTTTGTGCGTGTGTGAGTGTGTGTGTGTGTATGTGTGTATGTGTGTGCTGGAGGACGCCAGGCTGTCGCTGCATTGAAGTGAATGGGACACATGGAACATTGGTCACCTACTTCATTCACACCACACAGGTGCTTTGCATGGAAATGCAAAGGATCTGGTACCAAAACCGAACAGAGTTGAGTTGAGTTGAGTAGTTGAGTAGAGTAGAGCATACTGTGTCTGCAAAAGCTCAGTATGTGTCTCAACATCAATATGTCCTCTTCAGCAACACATTTATGTAGAGCTGCCATTGGAACTGTTGCCACAGTGGATATATTCACTTCAACAGGATTTTCAGGCAATATTGTTGCAAATCAGCTGTGAAAAGCAATTAAATGTAACGTCTATGTTATGTATTCAGGCTGTACACTGTATGCATATCAGTGTATGTACTGTATCAATGCATGAATGTGTGTTGTGTGTGTGTGTGTGTATGTTTGCATTTGTGTTTGTCTATGTACAGAATGAGTCTGTGTGTGCATATATGCATGAGCGTAAGTGTCTGAGTGCCTATGTGTGTATGTGTTTGTGCGTGTGTGAGTGTGTGTGTGTGTATGTGTGTGTGTATGTGTGTGCTGGAGGACGCCAGGCTGTCTCCAGGCCATGGAAGAGATGCAGGAAGAGTGTGTAATAAATCAGGGCAGATTAGAGAGGTCGCTGCTCCACTGCTCAGTGTCACAGCCCCAGCCACGGCTACATTACCCAACAGTGCGCAGGAATGGACGTCTCCACGGTAACCTGGCACTTGAATGGATGTCTCCGCGGTAACCCAGCACCAGAATGGACGTCTCCACGGTAACAAGAGGAAAGAAGCTTGACAGCACTCAGAGCTACCTGTCTCTTTCCATAATGTATGGCAAGCAGATGCTATTTGTGAATGTTTGCAAATGCAGCCGTGTGCTTTGCTTGCCATTTTACTGAGCTGTATCACAAACAAATCATGTTTCAGGTTTATTAAGAGAGCAGCTCACTTGCTGTTTTGGAGGATTTCTGTCACTTGAGAACAGGCATAGTGTATGTAGTAGACTACTGTGTGTATGTGTGTATATGTGTGCGTGTGTGTGTGTCTGATAAAAGTATATAAGAATGTTGGCATCTAAAGCTGTCAAATAACGAAAGATGCTAAAGAAGATTGGGTACCATGTGCATAGAATCTAGTCTCTTTTTTAATGCATTTACATTTAACCTTTTGTTAATGAAATATTGATACAGTGTAGAGATACAACATGTTTCTGTTTCATGGATGAAACTAATCATATTGTTGCACTATTTTTAACATAAATCAATGGCTGCCATAGCACAGAATGCATTCTGTCTGCATGTGGCATCAAAACATCCATTCTGATCTAACTGTCCATTCTGATGGTCTTATTAAGAATTGCAGACAAAATTTGAATAACATTGAAAATGTGGTAGTCTCGCTTTTTGAGCTTCACACCATTGCAAGATATTGCACCATACTTGGTGTATTTGTGTGTGTGTGTGTGTGTGTGTGTGTGTGTGTGTGTATGTGGATGAGGCATTGCATTACTCATTCTTGACACCCACTACAGCCTGAGAGAGTCAGCCAGGAACATCTGCAGCCTTATTTTGGCCTTGCCAGAGAATTGTACTAGGTGTGTGTGTGGACTGTGTGTTAGAAGTGCTGTCAGACTATGTGTGTGTGTTTACAGAATGACACAGCTTATTTCACCCCCCCGCCAAACACACACACACACACATACATCTTACCACTACCACCTTGACATTGAGTGTTTCTCCAAACACTCTTATAATTGGATCTTCTTGGACTAGTTTTGGAAGGACTACACGTCTCTTATCATGGATGACCTGTGATTCCAAGGCTGCCTTTTGTTGCCATCATTGATCTGAGTTGTGTTTAAAGTCCATTAAAGTAATGAAACAACACAATTGCGAGAGGCAGGGCTATCGATCCACGTCTCAGTAGTATCTTTTTTTCTTGTCTTTCACTGAAACCTCAGGGTGGGTGGAACCACACACACACATACACACACACACACACACAGACAAATAAACTCAGACACACAGACACAGAGACACACAAACAAACAAGCAAACACACAGTAACATTTACACACACACATAGACACACACACACACATATATACACACACAAGTGTTCCCATAGAGGGCACTGATAGGGAACACACACACACACACGTTTTCTCATAGAGGGCACTGATAGGGCCACCGGAGAATGTGAAGTGGGGAGGACAGCATTTCACATGGGGGAACATCATCCCAGCATCCCACAGGCCTCCCCCATAAGCACCCTCAGAGCCGTCCGAGGTGAAATGCCACTTCCGTTCCGTCAGCAAGCGCCCGGGGCACGCCATTCCCAAATCCATCCGCATGCCTGGCTTTATGGGAACGGTTAAATATATCCCTGGCAGCCGACAGAGGCACAATAATGGAATATTTTATTGCAAGTTTGCTGGTGGTCTGGCTAATGTTTCCACAAGCTTTCGTCTGCCTGCTGAAAAAGCTGGACCATTTGACAAGGCACAGATTCCATATTCATTTGACAAGGCAAAGATTCCATATCCCTCCTAAAAGAACAGAGATATTTTGTTATGATATGACTGCAGACAGAGAAAAAAAAACTTAATCCATTTACATGCAAACTTTAACACGCAAACATGCACATACAGAACTTGTGTCCTGATGTATTTGAGGTGTGGCTTCCTCAGACTGCTTTGGGATTCTGGAAGTGGAGAGCAGGAATCAACACTGAAAGAGCTGTCGTTTCATCAGACGGGACACAGGGGTGATCACTCTACATGAGTCCCAGTGAGAGCAGAGAAGGGGGGGGGGGGTGTGCAGGAGAAGGGAGAGCCAAGAGGGGAAGGGTGTCCATGCTCAGTGAGCCTCAGCTGGCCGACTTCCTCCTTCCGAGCGCTCCCTCTTTTTTCCCCCCTCTCTTTCTTGTTCTCTCTCTCTCTCTCTCTCCAAGTCTTCCCCTCCACTAACAAAGAAAACACTCGTATATCTGACACGTCATCAAGCGCCTGTGTTTGCTTACGCCTGTAGCGCTTGTCAGAGCAGGCAGAGACTTACAGCTACTGGTGTTTGTTTTTCCAGGGCTTGTCCGGCCTCCCTGCCTTTTGATGAGCATGTGTGTGTGTGTGAGTGTGCATATGTGTGTGTGTGTGCCTGTCTGTGCGTGTGTGCAAGTGTGTATGTGTGTATGTGTGTGTCTGTGCCAGCTTGCGTTGTGTGTTTGTCTGGCCTCCCTGCCTTTTGATAAGTGCGTGTGTGTGTGAGTGTGTGTCTGTGTGCGTCTGTGTGTGTGTGTGCGTGTCTATGAGTATAAGTGTCTATGTGTATGTCTATGTCTGCCTGTGTTGTGATTTTACACATGCAGTACACATGTGTCATGATATGAAACAAGTTTGGGACTGCAGATTTTTTATCTTACTGAATGAGGAGATGAATCAAGGCATTTATCAGAGAATCTGTCCCACAGAAGCCCATGCATGTCCACAAGAGTGGGTTAATGCCTTTTTTCACATTAAAAAGCTGTCACTGCCATAGACCTAACTGGGTTTGGAGAGGGCCAGTTGGCTAGCCACCATATTCACTTGCCTTTAGCCCTGCTAAAGTTCAGAAAAACACAGCTCACCAGGGAGACATTTCAACAGCCTGGTGAATACAACAGGTTCCAGCAGTGCTGTGAAATCAGACTTCCTCAAGAACTCACAATGGTTGCTGTTCCGTTCACTGACTGACTTCAGGCAGCTCTGCAAATTGAGTTAAAGAAGAAATCTGTTGTGATTCAGTCCATAGGCCTGTTGTTTCAGGTGACCAAGAGTTGTCTGTTGAAAATGAAACATGAAAATTTGACACAACATAGACCAAATAGAAAACTGGCACCTACCATTAAGTGAATGTGGCACAGAGACTGAGAGTGAGTTTCTGTGCCCCATTCAGTTAATGTTAGCTGCCAGTTCACTATTCGTTCTATGTTGTGTCAAATTTTCTTGTTCTTTTTCCTACCTCGAAAGATCAGGGCTATAGGTTGATTCATACCGTACTTCTCCTTTAGAGAATGGTGTTTCCCAACATCTCAAGAAGTTTGCCAGTTGGAACTTCTCAAAGTACAAGTTCTCCTCCAGAGCCTTTTGCCATCTAATGCAATAGCGCTAACTTGACAGATGATTTGGCAAACTGCTAGAGCACGCGTACAGACATGAGCACAAAACTATGTACAGCATTGATTCAGAGAACTGCTCTGGAACACAGCATTTAGCCTAATAAAGTCAGCATTCAGCCAATGATCTGGAAAAATCTGTGAGCTGAGCAATGCTGTGTGCTTTACATGAACATTTAGCTTCTAACATTACGCTTGAAACAGTTTCATGCCGTGTGAGAGAATCAGGTGTAAGCTGACATTTATGTGTGTGTGTGTGTGTGTGTGTTTGGCCATCGCGTCTGTGCGCCGCCAAAGGGCAGACAGTGCTGAACAGCTTGTTTATCAGACGGTCTGTCTGTGCTTTATGTCATTGGACAGCGTGTGAGAGCATTGACAACTCTATTGAACCGTGTGTTTCACAGCCTGTGTGTGTGTGTGTGTGTGTGTGTGTGTTATGGTTTGCTATGCCTCAATGCTTGCACAAAGAGCAGCTTGTGTGAGACATAGTGTGCGTGTGTGTGTGTGTGTGTATGTGTGTGTGTGTGTGTGTGTGTGTCTATGTGTGTGTGCATGTGTGACTGTGAGCAAGAATGTACAGGGAACACACTCTCCCTGTGTGATTGCATGTGAGAAACTGAGATTGTCAAAGAAAGAGAGACAGTGTTTATTGATGTTGCTGTGTTTGTGTGTGTGTGCATTAGAGAGAGAGAAAAGCAAAGTTTATGACAGACAGGGAGACTGAGGGTTTTGTTTGTCTATTGGTGTGTGTTTGTGTGTGTATTTGTTTGTGTGTGTGTGTGTGTGTGTGTGTGTGAGTGAGTGAGTGTGTGAGTGTGCACCCGTGTGTGATAACAACATGTGGGCACTCTAAACGAGGGCGCTGGGAGGCGTCTGAGCGCGTGTGGCCTCTCATCACACTGCCACTGTGTGTGTGTGTGTGTGTGTGTGTGTGTGTGTGTGTGTGTGTGTGTTTGTGTGAGTGTGTGTGTCTCCTCTGAAGCTGCAATCTCTCCCTGTGGGGATTTACTCCCTCTCCCCCGGCTTAGGCCGTAAAATGGCCGTGCTGTTTGCAGTCTCGCTTGCTGATAAGCACCATTAACGGGGCGTTAATCCCATCACAACTCCTCACTTGCTCCCAGAAAGGGGGACCAGTCTGTGGGTGTGAGAGAGCGGAGGGATTGCAAGATATTTTTCCACTCCCTCAAAAGGTTTCACGTGTTGTCATCGATGGGGAGATAAATAGAGAGAGAAGGGTTTTTTTTTTTTTTGGGTGGTGGAACCAAAATGGAGAAATGCGCAGGACGAAGGGTGTGGGGGGTGATCAGCACCCCTGTGATGGTGACAGGTGTTAGGTAGGTTTGGGAGGGGTGGCCTTGTTCACTCAGGCTGTGGGGTTTGGCCTGTGCGGGGGCACCTAAAAACCCAGCCAGCTGTTGCAGCTGCAAATGCAGCTGCTGTCCTGAGCACTTTAACAAAGTGTTGGTGATCCCAAGCGGCCGTGCTGGCCTGCCTGCCTGCTGCTTTGGGGCTCCTTGTGAACGCCACACCAAGAACCCTGACTGGTTCGTCAGGAGCCTCCAACCAAACGTTGCCTCTCACAGCCTCTTCCACACAGCTCCCTCCTTGAACCTATAGGCGTCATGTGTCAGGTGATCCACAGGACCTCTGCACCCACTCAACGCAAAGAGCCGTGGCGGTGGCTATTGTGACTATTTATAGACAGGAGGATCTGGCTTTCATTGTTCCTCAGCACTTAAGGAACTGACTGGCCCTGAGGGTCCTCTTGTCTGGTCCGACAAAAAGGCTCCCATCACTTTACGCTGAGGGTGTCCTTTAGCACTGAGAGAAGAGCTCTAAGGTTATGGTTTTAAAGGGTTGACTTTCAATGGATGGGTTTAGGGTGGTGGGTGGGGGTCAGGGGTCTGAAATCCTTTTATGTACACTCTGTTCATTGGCAAAAACAAAGTCATTTGCTGCATCAGTTTGCACAGACAGACAGACACTGGAGTTTTCACAACATCAGATCACTGATGATGTCTGTGACTGTAGCACTGGATCTCACTGCAGTCACCTGCAGGCATACCTTTAAGGTTGGTGCACATCAAGTGCGGATTGCTGATACGATAAATGTCTTCATAAGATCCCTTCCACACCGAGGATGGATTCTGTTGCTGTGGAAAAAAATATTGAATCAGACTCATTTGATGCAAAATTTGGCATGCGGAATCTGGTGTGCGCTGGCCTTTACCTAATTGTCTGTCCAGCCATCCAGCTCTGAGTCTGTCTGTCTGTGTGTCCATCTGTCCACTGAACGTTCTGCAGGTCCATCTCTATCCCTCATCTGTAACCAGGCAGGGCCACTCCGAGCAGCAGCATCAGCAGCATCAGCTCAGGCGTCTGCCTGTCCCGACTGGGGCCCTAAACTATTGGTGGTAAGTGAATTACATGGGCTGAGACGTATGTCAGCCAGTGGCACTTAACTTTATTTATGCCTGTCGCCTTGTGTCATTAGTCTCCGGCACCCTAATGCCTTCCAGCCCTGTGGAATAAACTCAGAGGCAAACAGAGGCACATGCGTCTCCAGATGCCTCATTGATTTGGGAAGTGTAGGGATGGGGGTTGTGAGTGTCATACTGCAGATAATGATGGCAGTCTGATGACGATGATGATGATGAGGATGATGATGAGTGAGTGTATCTGTCTGTCTGTGTGTGTGTGTGTCTGTGTGTGTGTGTGTGTGTGTGTGTGTGTGTGTGTGTGTGTGTGTGTGTGTGTGTGTGACAGCGATTTTCTACAGAGAAATTGCATTATCAAGCAGTTCAGTAACAGAGATGCTGCCAGTTCCCTTATATGAAGCAGTGGATCAGTTTGCACCCTACTCTACCCCTCTGTCTGTCAGAACACAGTACCTTTAGTGTGTGTGTGTGTGTGTGTGTGTGTGTGTGTGACAGTGTGAATTTAATAGGCCCCAGAGACCTATTTACTCTAATATAACAGCATAATATTGGACATAGGACACCCTTGATCAAACTCCATTACATTAAAGAAACATTAGACTCGGTAGTTAAGAAGGGCATGGGTTGATGCATTTACTGAACATGCATCAAGATGGGGGGGTCTAGAATCAAAACCAATTATGCATCCCACCCCATCTCTCTCTCTCTCTCTCTCTCTTGTACATTCTCTTTTTTTGTTAGCAATCGTATAGATTGTTGAGTTGACATACACCCATATGCAGTGTTGTGAAAGTTACTTTAGAAATGTTATGTGTTACAATTACAAGTTACCCTATCTAAAATGTAATAGTAGTATAACACTGACTGCAGTCAAAATCTTTTTAAATTCTCTTAACATAGCCACAGCAGTGTTGGACGTCAACACTGATTTACTGTGAGATCATGCTAACAATAGCTATGCCTACTAAATCAAATCTTTGACATATAACATTTGGTGAACATCACTGAATAAGCAGTTGTCTATTTGTCTGGGACTGATTGTGCATTTGTGCACCTGCTCGCTACAGCTAATTTCCATGTCCTGCAATGGACTGAGTCTACATTGTAGTTTCTGTCTGGCATCACAGGACTCCTTGCAACTGCAGCTCAGACCACTCGAAGGCTGTAGATCCAGCAGCAAGTGAATGCCATTGCCAATTCAGATATGATAGGAAAACCAATTAGACATATCAGAATAGTATCAGAGTTTCTGCTGTAAATGGAGGATGTTGTGCACAAGAAAAAATGGCAAAACAAAACTAATATTGTTAAATATATTGCTAATGTTTCTGCAGATGTAACTGAAATTGTAATCCTGAATATTTACCTGAAAGTAATTGTAATTTAATTACACATTCTTTTTTTCAATGTAGTGTAACTTATTACTGTTTTAATTTGTTTTGTTAGTAAATTACGTAATTATGTTACATGTAACACCCCAGTGCTGCCTATTTGTATATAGCAATGTAATAACACAACAAATTGTCATACTACATCAATACATAAACACATAAAGGGAAAAAATAATGAGATGAAAAGTTTACAATTACATTTAGATCACATTTCCACAGTACTGAATACATATCAATTATATATATATAAATTAATTTTTGAAAATTGAAATAGTTCCCCTCATAAATCCAGTATTGAATTCAATCAGTGTGACGACATTACACTAATGTTGTGTTTGCACTTTGTGAGTTTTTCCACCTTGGCCTGATTTGGTAATGGTTTGTGAGAGGTTGACTAAGTTAAGATCCTTAGTTGTGCTAAGGCTTTTGGACAGATTTCCCTTTAAGCTCCTTCACCTCCAGAGACAGTACTGTCAGGTTTAGGGCAGCTTCACCTCACCCACAGACAACATTCTAAGTGTCAGTGCTGGTCCCATCAGTGTCATGGAAACCTTCACTAAACACACGCATCATTCTAGTATGATTTTTCCCTTTATTCTTTATTCCTATTTACTGTCTCTCTCTCTATCTCTCTCTCTCTATCTCTCTCTCTCTCTCTCTCTCTCTCTCTTTCTCCCTCTTACTTTGATTTGCATCACCCCACACTGGTCTCGCAATCCTGGCACCTCTGTTAATGTCGTTGTGATTCTCATCAGGCTGACGACCACATGACCCACTTTCTTGGCCAGCACCAGTGGCCGCTGTATCTTTCTGTGTCTTTCTGTCTGTCAGTTGGCTGTGACTGCTACTAAGTCAGGTGATTTAAGGCAGCTCTCTCTGCCAGCGGGACTCATCTCTTGGTGTAAATTGAAGCAGGGAGATCAGATCTGTATTATCCAGAGAGCTGATTTAAACACACACAGTTGGCATGTAGCACTGTCTCTCCTTTTCCCTTCAGCAGACTCCCTCATCTCTCTCTCCCCAGGCACAGCCATTCCTTCCTGTTGACTGTCATACAGGACAGGATGTGATGTCAAGGGCTCTGCTTTAAAACCACAACATCCACCACAAATAAGGCCCTGTGCTACGGAAACTATGCTGTGAAAACCAGCGATACCAATATTTACTCATCCGTTGACATGTCACAGGGTGCAATATAGTATAATTCAGCATTTTCAAACAGTGGGACATGTCAGATTGACTTTTACTGACTGTGTCATGCTGTTTTGTTTTGTTTTTTTACAGAAGATGATGTGACTTTAAAGAAATTGAATTACGCAGCGCTTCCTCATGTATGCTTAGACCCACATGTTTGTGTGTACGATCATGTGCATGGTATTACATTAACAAAATGATATTGCCTAGTAATTATATTACAGTTAATGTGTGTGTGTGTGTGTGTGTGTGTGTGTGTGTGTGTATGAGTGTGTGTGTGACAGTATTCATGCACTGCATGTCATACAAATTAGAACTCAGTAGAGTGTCAGTAAAGGACAGTCCTCAGTCTATGAGGTCTATGTAAATGTATTGACAATCAAAGCATCATACCTACAGAAGTCAGCTATTCAAAGCTGATATTTAGCCTGCATTTGATTTACATGTCAAGGGTGATTGTTGCTCTGTTAATGGTTTAATGGTCTACAGGTTTAAGAGACTTCATTTTTTGGGGATATTTTATAATAGTTTAAGAATAGATATATAAAAATCTCATCTAAATACTAAAAAATTCTATAAGTGAGGGCTCAGCAAAATGTCGATACAGACAAAATGTGAAAATATACATTACATGAAAAGTAAAAAACACTAGTTGCTGTCAGTCAGTTGTCAGTAAATCTGCTATAAATCACAGGCTTTGTCATCATGGTTACTCTGAATGATTTTCTAGTTACGATAACGTTCACAGATGATAGATAATCTTGAGTCACAAGTTGACACAAACACAACAGATCAACTTTAAGGCACAGTATAAGTCCATAATGACACATTCCTCATTTGAGATTTTGCTCACTAGTTTTAAGAGGGCAGTTTTAGCACGTGTTACTCACAAGGGAAATCTTTCACAGGTAATGTGTACGGCAGAGGTGTGCGGATCGACACGGCTTTGTCGCATTTCCACACATATGGTGTAATTCTAAGCGGCTTGTCAATCTATTTTTTTCCTCCTCTCCGTCCCTCTCTATCCAACCTCATTTTTTTTTTTTTTTGCCCTCGTCCTGTCAATCGTTCCAAATCCCTCGGCAGCTTCTCACCAGCTGGTACATTGTCTCAGAGGACCAGCTTTTCTGTCCCTGCAAACCCAGCAGCTGAAAGACAGGTTTATGTATTTCCAGAAGCTTTTAGGCATTTCAGCTCCATTGAAACTGGCACCTGGCCTCCGGTGACATGCGTAAGGCTCTTACCGTGATCAGAGACCCGGGCATGTAGCATGGATTACGTCGCCATCAAGGGCCAGGGATGTGAGCCCAATCGAACAGAGGCGACAAGCCTGATTGTCCCAGTCACCATGGGTGTTGAGCTCATGGCAGGGAAGGGTGTGTGTGTGTTTGTGTGTGTTTGTGTCTGTGTGTGTGTGTGACTGTGTGTGTTTGTGTCCGTGTGTGTGTGTGTGTGTGTGTGTGTGTGTGTGTGTGTGTGTGTGTGTGTGTGTGTGTGTGTGACAGGCCCAGGGCAGGCCATGTCAGGGCAGGGTGTTAAGGATTGGGGCACAGGCTGTCGGATGTGTCAGTGTCCTCAGAGCTGAGCTGAGCTGTTGCAGTGGATCATCAGCTACCTGCATTGTCCCTCAGTCAACAGGAGCCACACTTCACACTCAAGGCCTCCCACTGGGACTGTGTCCAATTGGACAGGCTCTCTCCACAGGATGGGGGATTGCAGTGTAGTATTACTTTACATTACATTTATTATGTTCAGGCTAAATAGTTATTATATTATAAATATAATAATATTATATTATATTTATAATCAATAGCGTCACTCTTGTTAGCCTATAATAAATATTGTGATTTGCCTTCTTTCATCTCTGTTCAAATTTGAAGAACCTTTTTAAGGACTCTCTTCATGGATACACAGTATTAGGTGTTATTTTAGGACAGTGTTGTAAAGAGCGATATCAGCCAAATAAGAGCATGTATATTTGTATGTATTGTAAAATATATGTCTAATTAAAATTAAACAAATATGTATTAAGCATTTAGAGTTTTAAAAAATATTTTTTGGTGACTGTATTTCAGCTATCTCTTTAGAACAACATCCACCCCCTTGTGTGTCTCAGACTGGTGAAGCAATGTGGAGAGTGTGGAGGGGAGGCACCTGGTGGAGTTCATTAGGCCACAGTGGAGTGCATCCTGTGGGGGTCGCAGCAGGGGGATGAGGAGTGGTTGTTGGTGGTTTAAGGATGGGGAGGAGGAGGTAAAGGTCCCCCTGATTACTGCTAATGACCCAGAGGGCTATCATAACACACAGGCAGCAGTGGACCAGCACGGCGGCTGGGGACGTGACTGCACTTCCTATGGGCTTAGCCTCATTTCCGCACGCCCACCGTGAGCGATGGAAACACTTACTGAGACAGAGAGAGCGAGAGAGAGAGAGAGAGAGAGAGAAAGAGGGGTAGGAAGAGAGAGAGGATTATAACATACATAAATTATACACCTCATTTTGAATTGCCTCTGTCTGCTGCTCTGCAGATGCCAGACCACAATAAGAGGGAATTATACACTTCTTTATTGAGCAATGCATGAGACTGACATGGTCGGTAAACCCTGAACGCATACATGGTTAAATTCATCACAGAAACCAACTGACAACTGCCAACACATGATGACAGACAAATGTACTGAGTGTGTATACAGTGAGCCTGTGCCCTGATCCAGTCTTCGTCATTCTCCCAACCTCCATCATCTTTTCTTAACGCCTCAAACATCGAGGGAGGGGGGGGGGGTTAGAGGAGGAAGTAACTACCTCGGCCTCCCTTGACCCAGCAGATCCCTAAGAAGAGGGAAGCTTATCCCCTTATTCGAGCGTCATGATGTTTCAGGCTAAAAATATCTGGAAAAGTGTCACAAGCCCTCGGAAATGTGTCGTAAGACTCCGACGGGGGCGGTCAGTGAGGTTGATAGCGCATGCCGGGCCTTTCAGCCTGTCCGGGGGGAGAGGTGGAATGCGCTAACTGGGTTGAGAGTACAATGAGGTACTGTCACAAAACACCTCCCCTTAGCCTGTCATTGTGCTAAGAGGGTCATCAATCATGAAATGGACATAGACACACACACGCACCCACAGTTTTATGAACACATACATGAATGACACACACACACACACACACAGCGCATGTCCACACGTACATGCCCACACACACCCATACACGCACATTTACGCACTCACACACACACATACACACAAAGGGGGCGTGAGAAACAGAAACAGAGTCTACACACACACACACACAGACACACCGTGACGCTCTGAGGAACGGTAAAAGGGGAGCCATGGATGAGATAGCCATCACCCTGATCTCTCCAGCAGACATTTCAGCACATACTAAAATAACAGACACCGTTGGATGCTGAGGCGTGACCCAGATCCTCTGCCGTCTTTCATTTGGGCTTCACCCTGAGCGGAGCAGCCCAGCCATCAGGCCTCATTTCCCCTGCAGAGACCTGTGTGTGTGTCTGTATGTGCGTCTGTGTGTGTGTGTGTGTGTGTGTGTGTATGTGAGTGTGTGTGTGTGTGTGAGAGAGAGAGAGAACAATTTGTTGGTGTCTGTTTGTAAGTGCTTTTCTGCATCTGTATTTGTGTGTGTGTGTATGTGTGTGAATGTGTGTGTGAATGTGTGCTTGTGTGTGTGCTTGAGTGTGTGAGTGCGTCTGTGTGCTTGTGTGTGTGTGTGTGTTCTTGAGTGTGTGAGTGTGTCTGTGTGATTGTGTGTGTGTGTGTGTGTGTGTGCTTGCGTGTGTGAGTGTGTGTGCATGCGTGCGAGCATGCCTTCTCTTGCAGCAGAAACCTGGCCGGCGTCTCTGTACTGTAAGCTGTGGTCTCAGGGGCGGCACAGCTCATTTGCTCGCTCAATGGAGGCTGTCTCCTGCCCAGGCCTCACCGGGACCACAGCCTCTCTGGCCAACTGGCCTCATCCTCATTGGATGTGTGTGTGTGTGTGTGTGTGTGTGTGCGTGTGTGTATAGGGGTTGGGGTTGTGCCTTTCTTTGTCTTTCTGTTGAACTAACCATCTTTCTGTCTAAAAGAAAGAAAGAATGGAGGAAAAAAAGGAGGACAGAAATGACTGTCAGACTTCAATGTGACATCATGACTGTGTGTGAGTGCCTGCCCTGCCAGGTGGTGTAGCTCGTCCAACACACACACACACACAAACACACACACACACAGCCGCTCCGGCCACCCAGTGAAAACATACCAGCTCCATCATAATGAACAGCATCTCCCAAACTTACCCTGCCTACTGAATTTGATCCCATTACTGTAAGAACCTGCATTGTCATTGGCCTCATACCCTGATTTCTAATGGTACATCCAGAACATTCTGCAATGTCCCACATTTAGCCATGTGCCCACAGAGGTCCTGGATGAGGCATGTGGGGTGTCAGAATTCATTAAAGGGATCTGTCCCACCTTCGTCAGGAAGAATGATGTGGCCGATTTTCTGTGACATTGATGAAATAAGTCACCCAGCATGTGTTTGTCCATGTGCACTCATGCGTGAGGGTCGTGTGTGCATTGCACTTTATATTTGCATGTTTGCATGTGTGTGTGTGTGCATGTCCGTGTGTGTGTGTCTGTATGTGTGTGGACATCCAGGCGGCACTAGGGGAAGTGGCCTCCCCTCGATCCCTGAGCCCTGCTTTGAAAAGCAAACTTCAGTCCTGGAGTGTTTACCTTGGCCCGTGCTGCGGCAGATCGATGATCTGCAAAGTGGATTTGTTATTGCCTTGTTTGCGTTGGCAGCCCTTGAGAGCGGCCTGCTGATTACCGTCCCAGATGTCTGCCGACTGCACACGTTACCGCTGTTAGACGCTAGTCTGTGTGTGTGTGTGTGTGTGTGTGTGTGTGTTCGCCCATGTGTGTGGATGCGTGTGTGCTTGTGTGCCTGTGTGTGTGTGTTAGATGATTCCTTGTGTGTGTGTGTGCGTGTAGGTGTTTGCCAGTGTGCACGTGTGTGCTTTTGTGTGTGTGCGCATACTTGCTCCATTTCTCTCTTCCATCCATCTTGTCACACTCTGTCTGTCTACTGTGTCCTTGAAGGGAATCCCCAGCTCCCGAGCCACATGCCAACCCAGGCCCACCCAAGCCCAGTCACATCAGTGCCAGGCCAGTGGTATTCTCAGGTTAACTTTTTCTGCTTGAGTAGAGCTCACATTGGCACATATTGACTTTTATGCTGTTTGACATTGACTTCAATCACCACACACTGTCTATGAGTCAAGTACAGTATTAATTGATTAGATATCTGCCATCACTATAAATCTGAAGTGACTTTGATTTCCTGGTAGTGTATACTTTCTCTTTCTGCAAAGGAAAGATGCTTGTACAAAGACTCCTCATTCTGTAAACTATTCTTTGATTCTATATAATATGGTCTGCTTTGTTTTCTTTGACTATTACATTATCTTGTGTTATACTGACTGTTATCTTAGCATCATTGGAAATGAGGGCTCCACTCAATGTGTCACTGAGAATAAAGAAAATTGAGTGAATGGCTGAATGAATGAATGAATGAATAAAAAGCATCGTGGCCAAGACAGAGTGATGCTTATGCTGTTCTCATGTAGCCTATGCTGTGTGCGTCCTGTGTGGATGGTGAGTCAACTGCGGTCTGAGCCTCCAGCCCCTTGTAGAGGACCACAAGGCAGGGCAAGAGAAGGAGAGGAGAGACCCCAGGCCTGGAGCCCCTCGCTGGGGCTCACCCAGCACTGCCTCTCCCTGGCTGTGTGGGCTCCTCACAATGACCCTCCAACACTTTTATGGGAAAACAAGTTTGCTGGGATTTATGAGGCTTACTTCTCTCTCTCTCTCTCTCTCTCTCTCTCTCTCTCTGGTCAAGCCAGAATGAGGTTGTCCAGTGCAGAAGGCTGATTGCCTCTGTCAGCACATATTAAATGTTTATGCTGTTTGTCACAAACACTCATCCTTTTATTTGAGCCAATTCACAGCCCTTTGCCCTCTCTACAAGTGCTCTTTCCATGAGGACAATATAAATGATGTTGCATTTCTGGGGGGTCTATTTAAAGAACAGCGGTTAGGATAAGGAATTTCAGCCACTGCAAAATCACATAGTGGTCATTGGCTTGACGCCTGCTCATAAGCTCTGATGTGTCTATTCTTACAAAATAACTAAAAACTTTTACTTAGTTTACAAGTGAAAAATTATCTGTTCCCAAAAGGCTCTCTTCCATCCATCTTGTCACACTCTGTCTGTCTACTGTGTCCTTGAAGGGAATCCCCAGCTCCTGAGCCACATTCACAGCCCTTTGCCCTCTCTACAAGTGCTCTTTCCATGAGGACTAAAAACATTTACTTAGTGAAAAATTATCCGTTCCCAAAAGGTTTCCGGTTAATCATGTCATAATGTTATCTCAAAATATTGGAAGTAGTTTGGGAGCGAAATAGAATGTTCAAGTATTGTTTTGTCTACATTGCTGAAATGGCCTATAGCTTAAATTTGTTTCAGCCACAGTAGACTGGTTCAGTAGCAGGCTGGTTGGATTATTCCGTGCAATGATGTATCTGGACTCTGTAGCAGACTCCGCAGAGGGATTCCTTCCCCATGGTAACATAATACCATGACGGCAATAATATCAGCAGCAAAACATGCAACTTTAAACCTTACTTTAACTTTAAAAGTCTACATGAGATTCTCTCTCTGCCAGTGTCTGTTCTCACTGCTGTGACACATGATTTGTCATCAACAAGATTACTCCACTTTAAGAGGGTTTATTCTGAAGCATTCTGTTACCATTTCACTGTTCTTTCCACTGTTCAAATGGTGAGAACATCTCTTTTTATCTCCATGGACAACAGATGCTCTTACAGCCCAGTTTTATTTATTTGTTTGTTTGTTTGTTTGCAATTGCATTCACAGTGAATAATTTCAGCAATACTCCCCTGTTTCCAGCAGCAGTATTCCAATGTTACAGTGCATTGTATACAATAATCACAGGTGATCCTGTGTTGGTTAGCTTTAAGAAGCAGTGTTATGTTGTGGTTGCTTGGACAGAAAGGAATAAGATAGCTGAAGAAAGGAAAGTTATTAAACAGAACAGAGCCTGGGAGAGAAAAAATGGCAGCAGCATCTTCTCTGTCATTCCTTGTCCTCCACAAACACATACACAGACACAAACACGCACACACACAGACACACTAGTTGCTAGTGCTGCAATTACTTCCTTCCAATTCTGTTACCCCCCCCCCCCCCGACTAGTCTGCTACTCTTTGTTGTTCTCTTTGTGTGTGTGTGTGTGTGTGTGTGTGTGTGTGTGTGTGTGTGTGTGTGTGTGTGTGTGTCTGAGAGTGACCTGAAGAGTCAGCCTGGTGTCCAGAAGCAGCCTGAGCCCCGGCACCTATCAATCATATCAGTGTGCCCCTGCTGTGCACGCTCCATGCCAGCCGTCAGCACACTGATAAATAACACCACAGTGCACAGCCAGAGGTCCAGAGGGATCAGTGACACACACACAGAGTCAACACAGAGGAGAGGAGAGGAGAGGAGAGCAGAGGAGAGGAGAGGAGAGGAGAGCAGAGGAGAGCAGAGGAGAGGAGTGATCCTCTGTATATAGTACAGAGGATGGTCTGTTACAGCAGTTTAAATCAGTCATCTATTATACGGTATATGTTGTTTTTTTTACTCTGAGTTAAAATAGATTTTGCACACATAAAAAAAAGAATAGAGATAACAACAGATATTAAAACAGATATTAAAAATCTGCCTGTTTTATTTCTTTATCGATCATCTGTCTGTCTACCTCAGATGCTGTCTATGTCTAAGACACACACACACTCCCCTCCTTCTTCTCTCTCATCTCTCTCTTTCCCACGCAGACTCAAATACACTCGCTTTCTCACACACACACACACAAATAAGATCATGGTCCGCATGCATCACGCCCTTGTTGTCATTTGCACGCGGATGTCTGAACAATGCACAGGCACCAAATGACTGCCCTTTTTTTATAGTAGTAGTAGGAGTTAACAGTAAACAACTGTAGCAGAGAGGGGGATAGCAGAACGAGAGGCACAAACAAAAAATTAAGTTCCGAGTTCTGTTTTCACAAGGGGGAAGCGGGAGTTCCCCTTTATGCAGACCAGAGTCGAGCTCTCATACACTGATACAGCAGATCATTGAAATGTTTATATTGTGACGTTAAGTGACACTCCCACTTATGCAGACTGGAACTATTCATTTATTCCGTTGCTCTATCTTAGTCAGTATTCAGTGATCTTTGGTGGTGGAGTACAGTCTCTTCACAGTGTCACGCACTGCACTCTTGTGCGTCAGACGGCTGGCCGGAAGTCTAAACCAAAACATCCTCAGGGCACAGCCGTCGGGAGTGCTAAACATGTCCTGAGAGTTTACCTCTCTCACGGAGAGAGGTGGCAGTCGTGACGGCCATGACGCCGCCGCCGATGGGGTCAAACACAACAAAAAACAAGTGGGTGGAAACGTGTAGGAGTTTGTTGCCATCTCATTGCAAGGGGCCATTATACAAATAAGGTCAGACGGCCTTGGAGCCGGACGCCACTGACATAACGACAAGCCATCTATCGTCTGCAGCAGACAATCTGACCCCACGAAACCTCATCAGCT
>JAIFZK010000009.1:6365000-6415000 GCA_027481765.1 Tenualosa thibaudeaui | reverse complement strand
AGACAGCAGCTTTTATGAAGTGGTGTAAAGTTATCTCTCCGCGGCCAGTCTGGACGGCTGAGTGTTTACCAGGAGATAGTGGCTAGAGCCGGGGATGGGAGGTTGGGGGGCTGGGAGTGGGAGGGTGGAGGTGAGAAGGGTTGGACGGTGTTGGGGTGGGTAGGATGGCTGCCTCCGCCTGTCGCCTGCGTATTAGCAGCTGTCAGTGGGGCAGGAGTGTGTCTGACGCACCACAGCGTACTGGAACAAGTGCAGATAGCCACCGGCCCCGACATCAAAGCCAACGCTGATAACATTGCGCCGTTTCATGTGTGAGGTATCTGTCCACAGAGGGCAGAGTGTGCGGACAAACATACACACACACACATACACACACACACACTCCACTCACACCCTTTGTACGTGCAAACACACATGTTGCACACACAGTGCACAAATAAGAAAACACACACACACACAGGCATGCAGAGCATACACACACATACACACACACACACACAGGCATGCAGAGCATACACACACATACACACAAACACACACAGGCATGCAGAGCACATGTACACATACACAGGGACTTGGTCTCTATCTCTGAACTGTGTCTCATCTCCCAGACCAGACGACTTCCTCCCTGCCCGTCGTGCTTTATCATACCAGAGGATTCTCTGCGCCTCTACTCTGCCAGGAAACTCATCTTTTGGGCTTTTTCTTTTTTCACTTAGTCATAAGGGTGGAAGGATCTGGGCAATGCTCTTGATAATCCCTTCAGTGGCGAGAGACTCATATGTACAGTACTTGGTGTCCCGTGTCCTCCAGATCTTTCCCTCATTTCTTTTGAGCTCGCATAAACTTACTTATATTATTTTATTTTTAATAAAGAGAACTGGATCATATGGTGTAGCACATCAGCTCTCATGAAAATACTAAAATTTATTTATGTTTAATAAATAGACCTTGTCATATGGTATAACATTTCAGGTCATATTACCATTCTAATTTCTGAGATTAAAATATTGTGAATAAATATTTATGACCAATTACTCTTCTTTTAATACATATGGAATTGATTTATGTTGACACTCAGCTCCAAACCTGAATGCTATGTCTAATTCAGAGTTGTAAACCACACTGCTGAAAACAAAGTTGTGAAAACAAAGCGAAAGGCTAAACACACGTTATTGTGTTCATTTATTTAACAAATGTGCTCCCTTGAATGCCAGGACAGGATTTATAGGACTCTTTTATTCCTCCTTCAGTCTATTTTTCTGGGCCCTTTCATCCTGATTGCAAGCTGGCCGGCACTTCTGGAGAAGTAATTTCTGGAGATAAGCACTCCTTTTTCTTTTTTTTCTTTTTTTTTAAAAAAAAGGACATTTCACAAAATCATGAATTAAGTCATTCATATCAACAGATAAAACGAGGAACCCATCTCTCTCTTGCTGACCCAAACCTTTAAACTCATTTAGGGAGAGAGCAGCAGCAGTGCTCTCTTCCTCCTGAGCCAAAGGGTCGAACAAGAGGCCTTTTGATTTTGTCTTAAAGGGGCTACTGGGCGTTTTCAGGACGATGGCTCTCGCAACCGGGAGGTCACAAGGCTCTAATAGGTTTAGCATTGACCGGCCTCTCTCTCTCGAAGCGCGTCTATTAGGCCCTGATTTGATTTGGGCCTATTCATTTGCAGTCCCTGCAGCAGCACCGCGTTGGCCCTCTCCTCCTAATTGGCTCTGTCTCTGCCTCGGTGTCATTAGATTAAGTCCGACTCCCGGACACTTGTAGTCTGCGCTTGTCTGTCCATTTGTATGGGGCCTAATGTAACACAAAATTCATTACTGATCACATTAGAGCTTCAGCTTTCTCTCTCTCTCTCTCTCTCTCTCTCTCTCTCAGACATGGGATGCTCGTTTGTGCTCTCTCTCTCTTTGTACAATTAGGGTGAGGACCCTGCTGATGGAGGGAGCGGTGAATTGGAGGGGAAGGCGGAATTAAAGAGGAGAGAGAGAGGCTGTCTCAGGGTGTGCAGGTCGTATTTTGCAAAGGGTAGAATGGCCCTGTCTGCTATGATGGAGCACTCTGGCACAATATTTCACCCCTCTAATGTGCCGCCACCAACCCCGAGTTGATGTCAATTTTCTCTGCCCTTCACAGAACCGGTGTTTTAAGTGGGCCGGTACACACCAGTACAGAGTACCGGCACTTCTCATTTTTTTAGCCTCTAGCGTACCGGAACTTTTTATCACTTAATGATCTGCTGCTATCCACCGCCTAATTTACCCGGCAACAGTTGAATAAGGGGAGTACCAGCACTTTCCATTTAAAGCACTGCACAGAACACATAGTCACCGTTTTCCTTTTATGAGTCCAGCTGTCAAGCTCATTGGCACTAACACCTACATTTGCCATCTCTGCATCTCTGGGTCCTGTTGGGGTCGAAAGGTTTTGTACCACTGAAGTGTCTGCTGTTTATATTATGACATGAATCATCCCCACAGGCAGTACAGACACAAGCCAACATTCTAACATGAGGACATTAATTATGTATTTGTCCTGTGCAGCCAAAAACGCTGTGCAATTCTTAGTCTTATGCTGTCATACAAGCCAAAACAACAACTCCTAACCACTCTCACAGGTCACAGGACTGTTTCAAAATGCTGACAGTCTGATTCATCAAAACCCGATCAGGATAAACAAATCTATGCAGCTGAAACAGTACATTAGGTAACATGCTGACACGACTTATTCACATGCCACACATCCACCCGGGGAAAAGCAAGATGCTGGTCCACTCACCAGAAAAACACTCACACTGCCAACTAAGGCCACCCAGTGCAGCACAGACATCACCGTTCACTCACCTGTAATTGGGCGCGAAGAACACGAGCATCCCGGGATGAATGGGTTTGCGTGACCCCAGTGCAGTGGCCTCTAGCAGGGGTAAACTTAAGGGGAGGGAGGGGGTAGCATGCCAGCCGTGCTGGCAGCCACTGCAGAAATGCTGCTCTAACTGGTGAAATTAGATTTCCCTACTCCCTCCATAATGATGGGGAATCAGATTTGCCTTATTGGTGCTAACCACACACAAATTCTATCTTGCCAGCAAAAAGACAACAGACAGGAATCAGTTAGCCTACAGAACCCAACACTGTCGTGTACTTATTTTGTGGCACTTCTACGTTTTACTTTTGGAAATGTCCAAAATACTTCAAATATGAAGCTATTGGGTGTCCCGAATAATAATAATAAAAAAAAAAAACACATACTGTATACTTAAACGCTACAGTGTGCATGTTTGAGACTGTGCGAGTCAAGTATTTAGTCAGCCTTGTAAAAACAATTTAAGGAAACTGAGCCTTTTGCTCACACATGAATAAAAATGCTCTCGACTACCATGTAAAAATAAACACAAATGTACCGAAAGAACATTAATACAAACATTCAATGAAATGTTAACAATTAGACTACATAAGTCCGAGAGGCCAAGCTGTCACATCAAGAGACTATTTCACCACACCAACCAGCCTGTGCACTGGGGCAAGGCTTGAACCAAATCCATAGTTATTAATAAAGTCGTATGGTGAGCAGCTTTGCAATTGAGTAAATTACTCCAAATATGGAGTTGCTTTCAAGCATAGCCCTGTAGATTGATACGGGAGGTCCTCAGCTGGCTGTGGACTTTGGCATCGCTCTCTATTTTGCCTGATCTTATCTTGCAATAAAACATTGGCTCCCCTACATCACTACACATAAGAATTCTGTGGTGTTTATTGTAAATGTGTGTGTGGGGGGGGGAGGGGGGGTGCAAGTTACAGTGACATCTAAAAGAAGGTTTGGTTGACAAATGATACTGTTCCACATCATGCAAATATTTCCCGTCAATGAATGTTTAAATAGACACTGATTGCTATAGTGTAATTAATATGACTATGCATTACACTTAACAGTATGTCTCATCCATGGAAGCTGTACCATATTACCAACAAATTTCTTACCTCTTAAATTACATTACTACACGTAGATGGCTCCCTGGCATTCAATTATGTTTTCAATTACTCTGATTGACCTTGAATTGAACCTGCAATGTCTCAGATTCATTGATTTATTCAAACAACTCATACGGCAGTGTAACACACCATGTTAAACAATATTTCAGTCAGCAAAGTCATGTACTGTAAATGACATCTTATATAGTGTAGTTATGAACAGTGCCGGTGTATGACTGAGTCCTCATCTGGGTGAGTTAATGGGCCGAGCTCAGAATAAAAACGTCTTTTGTTTCAATGGAAATACTGGCTAAACTGTTCTCATTTTCTGCTGGTGTGTTTGCATTGGATGTCTCTGCTCATATTCATCTGTGGTGGCAAGCGGTGATTATCTGCATTAAGTCAGCGGTGGCTGAGGCTTGTTGTAACACAGATATGCATCTCAGGGCCACGGCGCAATGCAGTACGGCATGGCTGACTGACCGGGGACACGCTTCGGGCTCACTGTGCCTGCTCGCCCAATCAAACCTCGATTCTGCGCTTTTACGTGCTTGACTGGGATATTGGTCACCAAACACGCCTGTTATCTCACCGTCCACCAACATGGTTTCTGTGCACTGCGGCGCAAACGCGCCACTTCAATCTCTCAGCTCTTTGCCCATGGCCCCTGCCCCGCAGAACATTGTAGCTTCTGCTCTGACTCAGTCATGATCTAAGTTTAAAGAGAGCGGAGAAAACTATGTCTGGTCATGTTCTATTTTCAAAACAAAAGGGAGAGAACAGAGTTTCAATCCATGCTTCAAGTCATGCTTTTCCTAAAGACATGACAACTACATATATCCACAGAGAATTTATATTTCAAGATGAATTTTGCCAAAACAAAATGAAATAAAATAAAAAAGTAACAAAACAATTGTTTCACACTTCCGTGGGGGGGTCTGGTTAGTCACTTGTTTTGTACTAACTTAAAAGTAAATACATGAGAGTATGGAGGGAAATGCATGTCAGAGTTTTGGAAAAGTGAAAGGTGAATGAAACTAATCCTGATGTAATTCTATTTAAAAACCATAATGTTCCATTATAAATGTCTAACAATATAAAAATCACCTGCAGTCTAAAAAATCAGGCCAAGGTAAGTCAATGTGAATTAAATGCATTAGGTATGCACAACAGGTATTTGTATTCAATGCCCAAGACCCCCCCTACTGGTTTTACAATGCTGTTTTCCCTCCAAATTCTTCCCTGCATCATTATCAGTGGATGCTTTAGCCATTTGTAATGAAAATGTTAGAGGGTCAAGCATCTTTATGGTTGAACAATCCATCTCATTGTCCTATTTCTAAAAATCCTTGGGCCAAAAGGGGTCACTCTCAAACGTTGGTGCTTGTGTCGGTTTGCCAGTACATGAAGTTTGCTTATATTCTCCCCACTAATTGCGTCTTGGGTTCCCCTGTACACTTGAGGAGAGCTGGCGTGGCTCTGTAAAATAACCCCTGATTGCTGGGGACACGGCTGCACTTGCGTTTCATCTCGGCCCGGGATGACTGTGACTCTGCTGCCACCGAAAGCGGGGGCATCTCGCTAACGTGCGAGCGCTAACCAGACGCAGCTGGGGCCCCTGCGGAGGGATAAGTTTTGGGCAACATTACAAATCAGAGGGGGGATAAGTATAGTCCGGGGTGTGGGTTACCGAGCTGCTTCCCCTAGAATCCTCGGCTGCAGCCCCTTGCTGAGGATGTATAAATTGGGCCGGGGAGAGCTGCCGTCTCTGCACTGGCACACAACCTCTGATTAGAGCCTGCTTTGTTTCCCCTTTGATCCCTCAAACCCCCCCTCCCCAACACACACACACACACACATTATCCTCCCCCCTTTCTTTTTTGCCTTAATGCAGCATTCAATGTATCTCTGTCACCGCAAGCCTTTCATTTGCAGGCAATGTGGTCCGAATCATAGAGACGCAGAGAGGCTGACTCTCCTGTGTGTGTGTGTGTGTGTGTGTGTGTGTGTGTGTGTGTGTGTTTGTGTGTGTGTGTGTGTGTGTGAATGCATGCTTAAGGTCAGTTTTTGTGTTGCCGTTTTTTTTTGCAAGGTCTCCTCTGGGCAGTGAGTGGGCGAAAAACAAAGCCATTTTTATATCACGTGAAAGTCCGGGATTTATATATCCGAGTGGGCCTGAAGTGCGAAGAGAAAATGTAAGAGGATTACAGCGATTCAGAGAAATGCGCCAAAGCCAGCCTTATCGGACCATTCTGGGGTGTGGAATTGTTCCACACTGTGTTTTTCACCAAGTTTTTTTGTTCTACTATTTCTAGTCTGTCCATTTGCAACACGGACATCATTTCAATCAAGCTGCAAAAACACTTTCAGAATTGGTACATCTGCACAGGTCTTAATCCTCCACCAAAAACTGGTCTGATTGAGAATTCTAAAAAAAAGGAAAAAGTGCGGTCTGCATCTGCAAAGTTATACAACCCCAGTGCATTGGATCGGCCCAAAGAAAAGGTTTTAGGGCATTAGGGGTGGTCATGAGCTTAAGTCGCCCATAAGAAGGAGTCACACTCGCATTCCACTGGGAGCCGTGGGCCAGAGTGGCACCACAGCCTGAGCTCTAGTACTGGAAAGTGATATCATTGCAGATTACCCCAGATAAACCTACATAGCCTCTACACTACATACACACACACACTTCTCTCTCTCTCCCAGTCCGCTCAAAACATACGTTCCCATATGTGTACAGTCAACATGGCCAACTTGTTATCAAAATTATGTAAAATAATGATTAATAATAGAAATGTTGTTTATTCCATACTTTTTGTTGTCTGACATCTTAATATAGATTTATATATGTATTTTTCTTTAATTGTATGGTATTCAAAAGTAATTTCAAAGCTATTTTTACATATTCGTTTTCTGTTCACATTCTAAGGGAGATTAGCTGTAACACGTTTTTATCATCTATGACCCAAGCATTAGTCTGTGTTTATACAAGAGTTAGAGACTCAGTTGCTAAATAAACCCAACCTGATAAATAGCAAATTGTGAACCAGAAATGTGCAAATTTTGTGTTCTCTCCATGTTCTTCACCGACAGACACCAAGGGACAGAGAGGGAGAGAAAATAAGAGAGACAGAAGCAGAAGATGAAGAAGAGAGAGAGAGAGGGAAGAGAGGTAGAGAGAGAGAGCAAGGCTTCAAGGTCTTCAGCAGACTCGACTGTCAGATTTTACAGTTGCGACCTCTGAATGACTTGACTGGAGCCCTCTGTGACCTAACATTATGTCAAATGTGTCCCAGGTGTGGACTGTGACCGGAGAGGTGAAAGCCACGCGGCGGCCCATGAGATTGATGTCCTCCTTCCTGCTCCGCGCCGCCTCTGATGTTCCCCGTTGGCCAGGCAACGGCCTGGGGAGAGTCCAGGGCAATGGGGGAAGGCATGCACTAGTTTTAGAGAAGGGGTTTCTCCTTTCGACAACACTGGCAAGGAGCGGTGACTGAGAAAATGCAGACACCCACCCCCCTCTACACACACACACACACACTCATCTTCACTTTCTTTCTGACCCAGCCCCTCACCTCCAGTCTCCCCCAAAAAAACGCCTACTGTACAATATAAGCATTCTGTCAGGATGGGATTGCTATGCTATGTCTCTGTCCCTAGGCCTGAAGGGAAGCAGGATCACGGAGAAGCTTCATGTGTCTGACCATCCGGGCCAGTGAAGAGAACCCAGGAGCCCAAAGATGCGATCCACGTCCAAAACACCACAACTCACCGACACAGAGCCCCCCCCACCCCCACCCTCCCCCAAACACACACACACACACTCACTCACACACATACACACTACCCTCCCCCTAGCCTCTTACCCCCTTCCCATACCCGTCTCATGGCTTTGATTACAAGTTATTACCCCTGTATCCAGGGAGCCATTCGTCTTGTGTGGGACCACTGAGATCACTTCCTACTCCTAGCTTCTCCTGTCAACCACACGTCCCTCCCCACCCCCCCACCCCATACACACACACACACAAACCTTTGCCCAAACCCTGCCTTCCACCCCCACCTCTCTCTGCAGTCCCTATCCAAACCCAACTGGATGAGCACTCTCCCAAGACTTGTGACTGGGACTTGCTTCAGAGAGTGAAAGGGAATGCATTAAGTTTTAGATTTGTCCACTGTACATAAGTCCCAGAGCTCAGTCCACACCAGAGTCAGGAGACCATGGGGGGGATGGAGGGTGGGGGAGGGCTCGCTTTTGTTTTATACAGCTTAAAAACAGAAAGAGAAAATCGAAACATGCTTGTAAACACTGAGGGAAAGAGAGAGAGAGAGAGAGAGAAACTATGCTGGGCAAAGGGGAGCTTTTCTGATTAAGCGTCCAGCCATCCTCCCTCACATTGGTGGGAGACCATTTCGCATTCCACGGGCCTGTGTGCTGTTTGACGTGGGGAGATGCTGACCTACCAGGCTAATGCATTCACCTTAAAATCCAGCGCAAGGGAGAAAACAGCCTCCCCCTCACTCCCTGCAAGCCTTTGATCAGAGGCGGATTGTCATTGTGGGACGGCCCGAATGGATGGGTCGCCACAATTTCTTTTTTTTGTTGCTTAACAGCATAATAAACAAATATCTGGCAAGGCAAAATAGAGAGCATGCCTTGTTTTTTAGATGCCTTCCTGTTACAGGGTTTAGAATGAAAATATCGGCCATCTATTCATAACAGGAAAGGTTAACTTCACAGGCAGACATGGCTTAAACAGCTGCTTGGGCAGGCTTGTATGCTGACACTATCAGGAATAAAAACCAAAATGCTCTCCATTTTAAATTGGATAAAAAAGACGAAAGTTTCTCTTTTACGTTGAATCAGAAAATACACATCACTGAGTCACCTTCCTTTTTCAGCTTCAAATACTTCACACTAAAATGTAACAAGCAGATGCAATCATGTTCAGAACGCCAAAATACAAATTACAGACTGTAAATTTAAAGCAACTATGTAGTTTCCAGGAAACATTTGTACTGAACGTACACTAACTTTCTTACTGTCTCATCATGTTACACTGAACAGTTACATGAGCAGCACACTGCACACAAATGTTTAGTGGGTGAAGTAAAAAGAAAGGACATTACAAACATCAGTTAAGAGTGAAAAAATAATGTTCCATCTCTGGTGAAATTGTTACCTACTTTCACCAAATTTTGAATGTCAACTTCACAAATTCTGTCCCAAAAGACTGGCAATGACACTGCCTTTCTCTTTTTGGAGGTGGACCACATCAGGAAGTCAACTATTCCATCAACGTCAAAAAAGAAATATATGCAAAGTTTCTGGTTAAACACAAATGAAAATCAATCACAACCTAGTCTTGGTAAATATGCCTCACAAATGTAACAAAGTGTTTCACAGTGATTTTTTTCTGTCCCAAATATTAGCCTCCATTACTGATGAAGAAAATACTATTCATGAAAGGCCATCTCAAAAGCTTTTCCCATATTGTTCAATGGCCATTTTTTTACATTATAGTGCACTTCAATCATTTTATCAGAGAAGTGATGACAGGAAAAAGAAAACCGTTTAGTCTATAGCCTCTTTAATTAATTGACTAACGCCTCGTTGGCGCCATTGGGTATTTCGGGTATTCTACAGTAGGAAGTCTTGAGAAGCGTATGAACACACATACACACATTCTCTCTCTTTCTCTCTCTCTCTCACTCTCTCTCACACACACATACACAAACACACACACACACACACCTGCAGCATCCTTGAGTCTACAGAAAAGCATGGTTGAAAAGAAGCGGTTTTAGTGCACCAAAAAGGATTTTGGCGTGTCGAACACGTTTGAGAACATCATCCAATAACCTTATGCCATGCATTAAATTAAATGCATGTTGTCCATGTAGGCAGGTCATACAATTAATGAAGCAGAGTATCTAACTGACTTTATTTTCATTTTTAGGTTGATTCATCAAGTAGCCTACCATGATGGCGTTTTAAGATGTATCCGACGCTGCCCTTAAAATACTTGTTCACTTGTTCTTATAATCATAATTAGAGTCATCATAATTAGCGTTTCATAAACATTATTTGATTTATGAACTATTTTGGCGGAAGACAGTGCAATCAGGACAACCAACATAATTATCCAGGCGTTTTAAAAACGGATATTCTTCACATTTGTATTATTTACTGGGACGCAGGTGCAAAATGCCGTTGACAAAAAATAATAAATTATTAGTTATTAGTCTCCTTGAGCAACTGGTAAGGCTGTGGATATGTAGGCTGTTGTGTTAGGCACAGAACTAACTATTTAGGCTACAGTCAATGATAGGCTATCAACCATAACTCATCATTCTCCATTTTTCGTGAATGGGCAAACACTAATACGAGAAAATCTGAAAGTGATATGTAACTAATCCATTCATACTGTCAAGGGGCTATTTCGGATTTCACACCAATAATTTCAAAACATATGGTCTAGTCGAGCACATATCAGAGGGGGGCTCTGGATTCGTTAGGGTTCTCAGAAGAAAATATAGGCCTGACGTGATAAGTTTATGAGCAGCAAATGCAACAGGGACATATTTGATGAGAAGGTGAAGAGATGAGGGAAAAAATGTGATTGCTATTGTGATAGAAATACACGTATAACAATGGAAGTCAATGCGTTATTCATTAGCTTCTTT
The DNA here is from genome assembly GCA_027481765.1 of Tenualosa thibaudeaui. Taxonomy (NCBI): domain Eukaryota; kingdom Metazoa; phylum Chordata; class Actinopteri; order Clupeiformes; family Clupeidae; genus Tenualosa; species Tenualosa thibaudeaui. The sequence goes on along the minus strand of JAIFZK010000009.1, from coordinate 6,404,339 downwards.
TTAGTTTGGTCTTTTATTACAAAGTGTAGCCTACTTTCCAAATTGCAAAAGCTGTCATGGAAATTACCAAATAACCGTGTAAAAAAAACGTGTAGCCTGAATTCTCTGAGTCTGCTACCATAAACTTAACTGACATTATGTCACAAAGGAAGCCACAAAGACGGCCTTGGTCTTGCGAATTTTATTCTGCCTCTAAAACAAATAATCTGTGCAGGCTCTGATGTTGACCTTCGTTTATATAATTAGTTCAATTCGTGTATACATGACAAACCATTAACTTCCTGCTTGTAAGGTTAACTTGTTTTGCCTTTCACCAGGTTATTCGTAAATCTTGTATGTAAAACAATCCAGTGTCATAAGTTGATACTTTCATGATGTCCAAATGTTTATTGGTCTCTGAAAATCGCCTATGAAAGATTCCTCATATAGGCTACACTAGTGCTCTTAATTTGCAATGAAAAACAAAACAAAACAAACAAGCAAAAAAAAAGAGAATTTAATAGGCTTACGATTTTGGTGCTTAAAGCAGACAGCTACATTTAGCCCCCTTTGTTTTGACAGGTTTCAATAAGTCGGTCGATTTCGATGATAAAACAGCATCACTAAAAGGAGCATGTATTTATCATTTTAGATTATATCAACACGTAACTTCACAGTATGAAGCACTATGATATTTACATTGCTTTTATAGTATTTAAAATGTAATACTTTGGATGATCCAGACAACATTAAACATTAAATCGTCTGGAATCAAGCATTCAAGAATCAAGGGTCTACATTGATAATATTGTCACTACTTTAATTACTTAAATACACCTTGAATATAATACAACTTTGATAATCACAATGTGATTTAAAATGTATAAGCCTGAAGTTTTCACAGTCCATTTCAGCTAATTTGACTGCTAAAAAATACCCACGCAAGGCTGCGTAAAGTTGACCATGATTGAGTGAATGTACATCTAACCATTTAGTCTCCGACGAGTGGCATCTTACCAGAGGCTGAACCTGGAGTCCTCGGAACTCTCTCACTGTTCAACAGTGGAGCATCCATCGATAGCAGGTTGCATGCATCTATTGCGTGAGCTCTGTCCCTCTCGGGATCTGTCTAGTCCACGTACAACTCCGAATAGAGGATATCGCTTGTGATATGAGTGGCCAGTCTAACGCATAGGCTAGGCTAAGAGTCCTTAATCAGCGTTTACATTCGCGCAAAGCTTTAACACACTTAAACGAACTGCTCAAACAGGGAAAAAAATCCCGCGTTATATGATGCTGTAATGAAGCCATTCCACAATTGTCATAAAAGTTACTTTCCCATGGCAGTTTTGAAGCCAAATGTAAATGAAATCCTGTAACCAGTGTTTAGGTTACTCGTGCCTACATGAGCCATAGTTCTAAAGAATGCCAAACACTTTTCCGCATTCTAAATTTGTACCGTGTGTGGGGAAAATAAATAATAAACTCATGGTCATTTTGAATGATTGGACTGTCTTACCTATTCCAACCTAAAACACGAAGCAGTCCCTTTAGAAAACGTTAGATTTCTTTGCCAAAAAACATCACCTTTAGCAGCTCGAAAATAATTGCTTAAAACTGGACTCCACCTGTAGCTTTTCAGCCACTCGTGACAGGATTGGAGCGCTGCTTGAGGATTTTTGGGGGTAAATAAGATGTGACAGGAGTAGTGTCTTAATGTGGGACCCAAGCAGACTGGCGCCAAGAGCTCTTTCACAAACGCAGTCCCACTTAATCAAGGATCTGCGGACCCCCTTAAAGGTACACGCAACAATACTCCAAGCTGATTGCACAATGAAGCGCTCGCCAGATTAGACAGTTGCAGGGGGCTGCACATGTAAAAGGGCACAACTTTTTCTATTCGTAACATTTCCGAGTCGTCGGAGTAATATTAACTTGGAGCTACACGCCAGCATGCACAGCAACAAACTATTAGTCAAACACCATTCCTTTGGGCATGTCTAATTTTGTGGAAAACAAGAATCGATCTAAACTATGATTGAGATCGTCAGGTCCTGAGGAAAAGTGTCAATATCAAGAAGAGGTAAGACATCTAGCAGCATAGATTACGGCTGCCTTTACGATGCGTCGAATTTCAGTTAAAGGGAGTTGTATGTACCACTTTTCAGCATCCACCGCTGTCTTTGCGTAGAGTGTGTTTATTTCATCAGCGGTGTGTTAATTGATAAACTTGTCATGTGTGTTTGTACATAATACTTCCCCAAATTCATATGATCATACGCTGCCAGGGCAGGCTATTATTAATGAATTAGACTACTGCATATTCACCACAACAAAAAATTCCAAAGAATCTTTTTTCGTGGATGCATGTATCTGTTATTTTCAATCCACTGACAGCTTTGCATTCGCACACAGCTTTCGGCAAACCCGATTCGCTAGAACTAGCGGGCCAAACCCAAAACAAGAGGAAACAGCACTTCGCCTCTGCTAAATATTCTACATATCCTTGATAGATATAACAAATAAATAAACTGCACGTCAAATTTCTGTAAGCGTGTAAAATATATAGCATATCATACTTAATGATCGGGAAAGATTCGGGGCGCCGATCCACTACAGAGCTTCGTATTCGAAGATATCTGAGAGCAGCCGGACGAAGCGCTCGCCTTCCCGGCCTTGTACTGAAAACTGTGCTAGTTGTCTGCCTCGAGTTAGGGGGTGGGGTTTCTCGATCTTTAGTTTGTCATTGGTTAATATTTTATTCTGTTGACATGTTTTCTTACTGCTAATGCTTCCGACACCTTCTAGCCCCCCTTCCCCATCTTGGCTGGATCTGTCAAAACCACGCCTATGGAACTCTACAATTGGTCCAGAAAGCGTAAAATCGGCAATCAAGGAGGGATGCTTCATTAGTGTCTGGAAACAGAGAGGAGGAATATGTGAGACACTCACTGTAGCTGGACAAGAGGAGCTAGAGCTGATAAACTGTGCTCAATTTGTATGCGTCTTTGTTTCAGAGTTTTTTTAAAAAAACATTTTTGGTTTGACGGAATCTGACAAGAAGGGGGATCATTGGTTATACTTTGAACGCGTGAACACTGTCTTGAAGAAGGATATTATCTTTACTTCGTCGGAGCATCGGCTCTGGGAATAGCCTGCCAGATATTTTCCTTCTCGGTCACGGGGCAGTGTGTAGTTTTCGCTATCCACTTCGGGCTCACACATTCTGCCAGCAGCGACAACAGAACATTTCCTCTGAGCCGAAGGCTTTGTGGGTCAACGTACAGTCTAAGAGTATAATATTTCATATCGACATTTTTGGATGCACCGATGAGAGATCCAGTTTACACGGGGACTACCATGGCTTATCACCCTTTCCACGCTCACCGGGCGGCTGACTTCCCCATGTCAGCCTTTCTTGCCGCTGCTCAGCCGTCTTTTTTCCCGGCACTGACACTGCCTCCCGGTGCCCTGACGAAGCCACTATCGGACCACGCTCTCACTGGGGCGGCGGAGGTTGGATTGCACGCTGCGCTGGGGCATCACCACCAGGCGGCTCATCTTAGGTCTCTAAAGAGCTTGGAACAGGAGGAAGACGTGGAGGATGATCCAAAAGTAATCTTAGAGGCGAAGGATCTATGGGATCAGTTTCACAAAATTGGCACAGAAATGGTCATAACAAAATCAGGAAGGTAAATATTACGTTTTATGTGTTTCACAGTGTTTACCTTCAAATGAGTTTAAGATTTACTGAACCCCCGAAAACAAGCCAAGAGACCTAACGGAGTCTTACTACTTTAGCGGGTATTTTTCTGCAGAGCACATTTATATCTACGGTGTGGCTTGTATTGGTTTTCTTGACTTGTGTTAAAGGACTGGGGGTCTATTGTCGCTTAATTTGCCGCCTTCAGTTATTTGGCTGCTAATTTGCCCTTTTACGCATACAAGCTATTGCAAAATATGGGTTATAAAATAGCTGCTAGACGATTTGAAAAATTGAAAACGTATATTTATTGAACTATGAGTTATTTTCGTATAGCTAAGATAAACACAATGTCATATCTTTTGTGTGCTACAATAGATATTTTTTTCATACTTCACACATCAGGTTAGGCCGTAATATCGCAATGTTTTTGGATTTAGGCCTATTGGTAATCATGGATTAGATAGTGTGAGATTCATAATTAGTTTTAATAATAGCACGTTATTAAAACATGTGTTAAATAACATACGTTACAATGATTGTTTACTAAATCAGTAAATTTGAAATGGAGGATACTATGTCCTTAACTTATGTCTCTTACAGGAGAATGTTTCCGCCCTTCAAAGTTCGGGTTAATGGCCTGGATAAAAAAGCAAAGTATATCCTCTTGATGGATATAGTTGCTGCTGATGACTGTCGATACAAATTTCATAATTCTCGCTGGATGGTTGCTGGAAAGGCCGATCCGGAGATGCCCAAGCGAATGTACATCCATCCAGATAGCCCAGCTACAGGCGAGCAATGGATGGCGAAGCCTGTTACTTTTCACAAACTCAAGCTGACGAACAATATATCGGATAAACATGGATTCGTAAGTGTTTTATTCCATTTAAAAATATTTATAGGAAAATCACAAGTACTGCTTCATTCTAGATATTCAGTGATAGAAAAACGTATGTACTGGGGCTAACTGAATTTACGAGGTAGAGAACTGGATATGTTGAATGAAACCAGTTGCCATGTAGGCAAAGGATAAAGTTTTTTAATGCTGGAGACGAAATTATAACAGAGTTGCACACAGGCGCACATGGCTTCATGACTAAAAATACTAGCTGTTCTTCCATTTTTATGGTTTGACAAAAGGGTAAAAACCTGCTAGGCCCATTAACACTGACTGATGGAAATTGGCATTTGTTTTACTGCTCGACTGTTTCTTTGAGTGTTTGGTTAAGGACACAAAGAACAGCGACACTTAATAGATTTGGGGCAGAAAGGGAGACTGGGTCAAGGAGAGGGGCAGACTTGCAGTCTGGCTTGTATTGAATTTGTAGGCCTCTTAAGTCGACCTTTGACGTCTTGATGTTGGATCTTCTCTAAGTGGGCGTCGAAATGTCGAAAGCACAAGAGGGATATGCGTGGATGCCTAAAGTGTTTTGCTTTGCTGTCTGTCCCGTAAGGATAGTTTGAAGAGGCTTGGAAGAAAAAATAAATGCCTGCCGATTTAAGGAAAGCTCACTCTGCCTGTGGGCCATGTTATAGTCTACTTGAGTCTCTTTTGCCATTTTTTTATTATTAGTGATATAAATAATGTATAGTGATACGAGTTGTGATTTAGGCCTATGTGATAGGACATTTTTCTGTAAGGTGAAACTGTATAAGAAGCAGGTTGTTATTTCTGTCCTGTGTGTGTGTGTGTGTGTGTGTGTGTGTGTGTGTGTGTGTGTGTGAAAAAGAGAGAGAGAGAGAGAAAGCCTATGCAAACTCCTTCATACACAATTGAGCAATAATTATAATAATATGACTTTTTACAGACTATATTGAATTCCATGCACAAATACCAACCCCGGTTTCACATTGTCAGAGCCAACGATATTTTGAAGCTTCCATACAGCACCTTTAGGACTTACCTTTTTCCAGAGACTGACTTCATTGCTGTCACTGCATATCAAAATGACAAGGTAAGGATTACTGCTCATAGAAATGGATACAATTAATTCAGCTGTATTGCACAATTTAAAACATTTAACCACATACTATTTATAGGTGAGAGTATAGGCCTGTGAGGATACCTGCATGTTTTTACTTAGGTTTACTGTCCTAGATTTTTTTTTCTTTTGTTGGATAAATGTGCATATGGTATTTACACTGTACAAGCATTCTAGTGTAATTGTTTTAAGCTAGGTCTAATTCTTTTTTATATGCTTAAATGACATATGTTGACACCGGAAACATGAAAGGAATTTTACGGCTGTAAATTTGATTATGTTGTTTCTTCCAAGGGTAGCATAATGATGCAGTCCACATACACTGATCTCTGTATTTTCCTGATGCAAATCATTTAGTATTCAGTTAGTATTTCTAAGACATAACCTAGCTCAAGCTTGTTATAACAATGACACATTTGGCATCTGGATAAATACCTAGGTAAAACTATAATGAAGAGCTGTGTAAACTGCAATTTGCCGAATAAAGAAAATTACAAAGTGGCAAAATTACTCTGAATCAATTTCTTTGAGTGTTTTCTATTATTTTAGTGAAATATGTTCACGGTCCACTGGAATGAACTGAGATAGTCTGCATTATGTTTCAACATTCCAGATCACGCAGTTAAAAATTGATAACAACCCGTTTGCAAAAGGATTCAGGGACACTGGAAATGGGCGGAGAGAAAAAAGGTACTGGCTTTTCAGCTTGATTTTCGTAATAATTTTCTGGCAGTGTTATGTTTTGACTGCGTATGCGAAACTATACTTTGTGCAGCACTGTATTGTTTAACTGTTGCCTTCAACTACACACTCATTTTTTTAAGTCCAATTTGCAGGAAACAATTAAGTCTTCCATCGCTCCGGATGTATGAGGACCAGTGCAAGGTGGACCGAGATGGTGGTGACTCTGATGCGTCCTCTTGCGAACAAGCGACAGGGAGAGACTCCGTTCACTCCCCGCTTGGCGACGTTACCAGTCCACTTAAATTCAACAGGAGCAGTCGAGGTAGGACCGTGGTTTCATCGGTATGGTTTCATGGTTTCGGTCTGCTTAGGCACTGCCTTGTCACTAAATTTTTACGAGACAAAAAACCACCTAGCAGGATAGTTTACACTTAGGGATAGTGGGCATGCGATGAGAAGTAGTCTATCATCCCTCCACACTGAACAAAAGCGTGAGTAGAATGCCAGTGGAATAAGTGAGCGAAGCTTTATCCTCAGATCGCCATTTCGCTTGTAATATTAACAAGTCTGAACATGCATAATGTATAATCCGTTGTCGATATGACGGAGGGAATTACACAAGAAGCATACAGGCGCTCATTTGCCGGGTTAAAATCCACAGCACGCTAAACCTTTCAAATGGCTTTAATGTTTCAGTATGCCTACTTCGATTCCTGTATCTGTACGGTTTGTTTTCCACAGTGTGGGGGAATAGTGTGTTTTATAAAATGATACAAAATGAAATGAAACTCTGATTAGTATCCTTGATTGTGGATATGTCACATTTCCGAATCACCGGCCAATTCATCCAATTTCTTATTGCAAAGTCAAATGATTTTTGTGCGTGGCACACCAGAAAAATCTAGCTAGGAGTAAGTAGCAGCAGTGTAGTAGCAGTGCAGTGCATTGGAATCTCTCTCTTTCTCTCTCTCGCTTGCTCTCTCTGTCTTTGCGTGTGTGTTTATATCAATTGTATAAAACAAAGCAGATAAAACCGATGTTAGTGTACTCCAACTGGGCAGCTTCAGAGTAGGTCTACATTCGTATTGTAACTGAGTATCTCATCAAGCAAAAATGGAGTACCAACATGACCTTGGGAAGGTCTGATGTGATTAGACAGCAGGCTATAGCTAATTGAAAATAGATAGGCCTATTATAGTGGTTATGATCTTTAGTTTACAGAATACCACACTGAACATTTTTTTTCTATGTGTGATGGTTTGACGTGAAAAAATAGTTGTTTTGTCCATGTACTTGTAATGCTGCACCGAACCAAAGCTATTGGAATGATATTATTGCAATATCACCACATAATTCACATATTAAAATAACATTACAACTTAAAGTAACATTTAGGTTTGGTACTGAGCATTTGTCCCTCAGAATATTTTTCACAAAGAAGTTATGATCTGTGACATTCTGAATTGTGAATTGTTTGGTAACCTTAAGTTTTCTGTGATGATGCTTTGACAGATGACAAAACCTGCACTGAGAGCGATCAAGAACTTGACCACCAGGAGGACAGGTCCAGCCCTGGCCCCACTTCCCCATCCACATTCAGTCCGCACAGCGAGGACAGGGCGAAAGACAGGACAGGCGTGGAGAAGAGGAGTGACAGCCTGGACTCCAGGAAAGAATCCGACTCCATTTTTAGCATCAGGAACCTGGAGAAGAGCAAGGGAGATGCAGCGAGTCGGAAAGTATCCGAGTCCTCCAAAAAGGACATGGAGAATTCGGGCCTGGGCGGGATCAAGGAGGGCTTCTCTCCGCTCATGGTGCAGACGGAGAGCCCGTCACACTTTAGCACCAGTCACCTGCAGGGTCTGACTCTCTCCGGCCTGCCTGGCCAGCACTTTTTTAACCCCCTGAATGCTGGGCAGCCACTGTTATTCCACCCGGGACAGTTCGCCATGGCCCCCGGTGCATTCTCCACCATGGGGATGGGACACTTGCTGGCCTCCATGTCTGGATCAGGAGGCCTGGAGAATGGCGGTTTGTCCTCTCAAAGTGCCAGCTCAAGTGCTTTCCCCTTCCACTTATCCCAGCACATGCTGACATCTCAGGTAAACACAAGTACTTTTTCATGTGGTTGGCTGATGATCTGTGTGTTGTGATAGTGTTTCGATAATATTCACTGACTTCAGTTTGTCATAGCCTACTTGAAACAATAATTAGTTTTATTATTCCATCAATGTTTGCCTTTTTTGCTTTAAAATTGTTTGTGCCTCTCACCAGCAACTTAAAGCAGCATCAGGGTGTAATATTAAGATGGAATGGCACTTAAAGTGTTACATAGAAATGCTTGCATGTTTAACCTTATATTCTTGTTAACCAGCTGGTGAGAATTTGACTTGGCCATCTGTGACTGAACTGAGAGTGTGTTTGTGTTTTTTTTGTAGGGTATTTCCATGCCTCCTTTCGGGGGCCTGCTCCCGTACCCCTACACCTACATGGCGGCAGCAGCGGCGGCAGCCTCAGCACTGCCCTCTGGTGGCGGCACCTCCTCTCTCGGCAGGAGTGCTTTCCTGGGCAGCTCGCGGCCGCGCCTACGCTTCAACCCCTACCAGATCCCCATGTCCATTCCACAGAGCACCAGCCTGCTATCCACTGCCGGCTTCCCGAGCACCGTGAACACAGAGTCCGAGTCCTCGGTGTCAGCCAGTCGGGAGACGAGCCCGGTGTCAGAGCAGCACAGCTCCAAATCCACAGCCAGCCATAGAACTGGCTCCCCCAAAGCCACAGTGAAGGATTCTATGAATGAGTTGCAAAACATACAGAGGCTGGTGAGCGGGCTTGAAAAAAAGAAGGAGTCCTCGTCGTCGTCAAGCAGAGACTCCCCGAAGTGATGACATGCGTCATCTTCAAACATTTCACTATGATACATTCTCACAAACACCCACATTTCTTTGTTGGACTTTTGTGCAGCAGACAAGCAAGAAAAGGTCAACACAGAGACCTGGAGTTCTTTTCTCAGATGTTGGATGTATATCCAGATGATGTATGCAGGTGGTCACTATTCCCTTCATGGTTGGGGAGGGCTGCTGGAAAGTTTCATATTTCTTTTTTTTAAAGAAAGAGGATGATCAGCTAAATGCTTTTGTCTGTCTTATGTGACGTCAGGTTGTGGTGTTATTTCCTGTGAACCTGTGTGGTGAAACAGACTCATCCACTGATTAAGGAAGTCCATTTGATGAAGGAGGTTATGGTCTGTCCATGACTGTATGGATATAACATAGCTACATCCAAATATGCATTGTAAAAGGGATGGGAAATCTGAGATCAGCATTATAGATTCTGGATATTTTGCTGGTTACCTGGTGTGTGTGTGTGGGACCTTTGTTTTTTTATTATTTATGTTAATGAAAGTAAAATATTGTTGTAAATATGTTCAGTGCTTTGAAGGACATAGTCTTAATTTATTTAAAGTTGTACATGGATTTGTAAATACTGCTAGGTTTTAATTTCTTACATTTATATAAATATATTACCTTTTACATGACAGTATACTGTAAATGAATACTAATTAGTGCTTGGTGGTTTGAAACGAATGTGTTTGGGTTTTTGTGATGCATTGCTGTTAAGTTTGCCTGTCCTGCAAAGGAGAGGTTTGCCATCACGATTTTGTCCAGCTTTCATTATGTTGTTTTGTTTTTACATAATAAGACATTGCGTTGCTATATAAACCATTTTGAGATAGTGATGCAATATAGGCAGGGAATACTCAGGTTTCTTTTCATCTGGCACGTGTGACATTTACAGTTTTCAGACGAACTCAAATTTGCCTCTTGTGCTGGATGTCCGGGTAAATGGATTTTATTTTCTCGAATTCTCTCTATTTCAATAAAAAGAATGTGTTGTTAATTGCTTTGCTGGTGTTCACTTAACTGGAAGAAATTATCATGCTGTAGGCTTAATCAGTCATTTGATTTCATTTCCACACGAGCATCATGGAAATTGTACTGAAAAAGGTGATCTACGACAGACAGCTTAATTTAAGCACAGTACAGTAGCTTTCAGATAACCCCGAAAAACACTTGATAGGCAATTTCAATTTCAAAACAAATATTCTTAATAATAGGCTGTATATTTTTTACATTTTGGGATAGACTGGAATTATTACCTTTACAAATATATGTATTTCGGGATCTCTCTAAAGGGGACGTCTGAAGCAGAGATGTCCCAAAATATTGACTGGCTAGAATGTTTTTGAGCATGTGTATCGCACATCAATTAGGCTACATCTCCAGCAAAGCGTACGTTCAAGGACGCACACTAACGTCATACTAGCCTACTTGTGTGTCATTGTAACCTGCTCTTTTTCTATAGTCATTGTATGGAAGGTTCGCTTGCTGCGTAGGCCTATTTATCAGAACAAGACAGAATTTTGCGCCTTCCGCCGTCGCGCTTTTGTATGATTTAGCAACAGCTTTTAAAATGAAACTACATTATTTTAAAACGTCTGCCGATTGTTTATAAGGGCTTTGTGTATGAATAATGCTGTATAAATGTACAGCACAAGAGGTTAAAAGCATGCATTTACACATACAGATGAAAAGCAATGACCTACAAAACCTACATAAATATCCCATACTTGAATAAGAATAAGACCGTTCCGATAACCTCTTCAGTAAAATTATTATTTTGTCATTCATGGCTACTAAATCGAGAATGTCAGCACACCATCGAGAAATAAGAGAAAATGATTCTATAATAAAGTTTCCTATTTTCTTTTTAATTATTTTATCAAATGGTATTAGGCACTATAAGAAGCAGTCGCCATTCCTGTATTTTATTTTGGAATTTGTTGGTGATAAATGTTTTAGATTCAGTTTCCTTTTCACTCTGGGCCGGATGGATTTGTTTGCTTATATTTAGAGGGAGAATAGCAATCTATGATATTTATAGACACGATTGTGTTCAGCTAGGAACTTTTATCGCCCTGCTTGTCACCGCATTACAATAACCTATTTCCTTTGTACTTTCTATGGCCTTAAACTCCTTGACTTCGGTCGTAGAGGACAGAAATAGACCAGACTAGAGAATATCAAACACTTATATCGGCCACTGTTGCGAGACAGACAACATAGGCTATATTTCAAGAGTTTTTGTTTTCTTTTTATTAAATCATAGCACGTATTTAAGAACTATATTAGTATACATTTATTCTCTTCCTCTCTCACTCTCTCTCTCTCTCTCTCTCTCTGTGTGGGGCGGGGGGGGGGGGGTTGTGTGTGTATGGGTGTGTTTATGTGTGCATGTGTGCTCAGTGAGAGGAAAGTGGGGAGGTGGGAGGAGAGGGATAGACAATGAAAGAGAGAGGGAGAGAGAGAGAAAGAGAGAGAGAGAGAGTTGAGAAAAATGTCACTGTCCCAGTGAAGGGGTTAAGCGCCACGGCAGGGAATTTCGCAGGGACCAAAGTAGGGGACGCTTCATAACTTGAGCACCAGACAGTCCTTTGTCCGAGATCCGGCGCCTGTCGCCTGCCTGCCGGCCACTCGGCCTCCACGCACCCGTGCACAAAGGCTGGCCACGATCAGGAGGGCCACAGCTCCTAATTAGAGAGCGCCCCCCTCGCCCCTATTCTTCTTTGCCCCTCGCCACTGATCATCACAAAACTCATTTTATTAAGAGGCCATTGTTGCATTCTGTTATGTCCAATTAACAGAGCAAAACTCCCCAAAAAATCTTTGTCCAAAACAATTAGTCAATGACCGAACTTGTGATAACCTCACCCTCCCTTTCTCTCTAAAAAAAGGATAAAAAAATACTTTGCCACTGGCCATGTAGAGCCTCACTGGATGACTTAAGAGTTCACGGTGGAATTCCTGGAACACAAAATTGTTCTGAGGATTACAGTTACATCATCTACCTAGAAGCAAAGAGTTATGTTGTTACTGATGATAAAGCAATTGATAATCTTGCAGAGATTGAGGTCTTTCTTGTGTCTGTTTTTGTGTCTGGTGTCTGTGTGAGTTGCTGACTAGATTGCTGGCATAGATCAAATTTCATCTTGTGGATTTTACAGTGACTCCTAACCAAAGCTGTTGAAACATTACGGAGTAGTGTCAGTTTGTCTTTAAACTCAACATTAACATTAACCTTTAGTGGAATCCTCAACTGTTTGAAAAATGTTCTGCTGCTGTTTTAATTATGCTTCATACAGCTTCAACGATTAACCTACATCACTGTCGAAATATGACTCAGGCACACCAAAAGTACATTAAACCCTCAATATGTGGCCAGACCAGCATTTCATACTGGAGATAAGAGTTTGTTGTGCTTCATGCCTCTTGCGTGCTGTCGGCTGGCTCCAACTCCACCTCCAGCCTGGAGACGACAGAGACGGGGTGAGAAACCATTGAACACTCCAGTGGAGACAGATCTCCTCACAGAGATAAACCTGGCCAGGAAGCCGAAAATAGAACAGGGGGCCTATCCTGCACTGAGACGTGTAAACGGAACTGAACAATGAACTCTGCTGGAGGTGAAACACATCTTTCTGTGCCACTAAGCTATGTCAGTACTTTACTGGCTTGTGAAGTAACATTACTGTTGAGCTTTTTTTGATGCATTCCACACCAAACAGCCAACCACCACAGTTGTAGTACACACTGTATAAACCAGAGGCAGATATGATGGTGTTCTGGGGCACAGATGAATTCGACATCACAGCGCAGTTCTTCATCCATTTCCTGTGGTCGGTAGTGGTTTGTGTGGTTAGTAGTTCAGTGAGATACCGCCCTCTTCTGGGAATAAAACAACCAATCTCTGGAATAGACGAAGACATGCCAAACTCTGCCTTTTTACCTGTATTTTATTTATATTTTAATCAAGACCAGTTGATAAATATCCTCTCTGCATTCCCCTTTTTATCTCCCTCTGTGTACTCCAGGTATGAAGAAGGCTAGCCACTGGTTACCCAGAAATACTGAAGAGTCTTTGGCAGGAATGGTGTGTCTAAGCAGTAAGCATAATATGTCAGACAAGACCATATTGCTTCTGCCTGAGGCAGTGAAAGACCTGAGTCAGTTTCAGGTTCCCTGCAGGAGCTTTTAAGATAGGAGATAACCCAGCCCATCCCTATGTCTATGGTACTGAAGGACAGTGAAGAATATGTGTATTGTGCAGAGGGGAAGTCATTGCTGTGTGCATACAGAGACCACAAGCATGTGGGTACTTCACTTGTTTCCCCATTATTGCGCTAAGTTGTTTATCAAAGTATTGCCTGCTTATTTATGTTTGTCGGTTTCCATAGAACATAACAATGACTGGATTTTACTGGATTGAAAATGAGGCAACAGAACATCTTCCCTATTGTTGACATTCACTAGAGGTTAATGAGAGCCGTAGTTGTATGCCTGGAAGATGCTAGGTTCTGATAAGTAAAAGTTCCTCTGTGCAGTTTGGAGGGTCTCATAAATTCACATGAAGTGGGTGTCCAATAGGCTTTCCCGACTGGGTTCCAAGCAGTGAGGCCATATTTTTTTAAATGCATAGTTTCTTGTATGCCATAAAAGGTTTAAAACATGTCGTTGAAAAATCTAATTCAAACCAGATTTTTTAGAAACATACAGGACTCCATAACATGATGCCTTGGTGCAATGAACAAGTTGTTCTCATGAAACTTTAGGAAATTAAGAGTCTCTCTGAGAGAACGTATCATATAATGAGGAGTTTCTCACAACACACCACACATGCTTGTCACGTGATGTTAACCTGGGTTTTGTATAGTTACATGTTGACCAAGCATAAGGTTTATAGAATCCTGTATACTTTTATGACTCCAGTGACATGAATAACAATAAATACAGCACAGGAAATTATGAAACTTTCATTTCCTTTCATGTCTCTTACTATGAAACATAATCTTACAGTGTTGTGCAGTTCATGGTTCATGGCAGTGTTACAAATAATGATGATACAATGAAACACTAGTCTGGGCAAAACTGGCCTATTCTCACCTTTGTAAAACACCTGTAGCTGTGATTTTGTGTTCAAAGGTTAAGCACTGTATTTAGTTGAGGGTGTTTATCCTACTGCCAAGGCTCCATACGGAGAGACTCTAGTAAGTCTCCATAATGTGGTATTGTAGGTTAGCCTTATGTCGACAAAACTCATGTTGTGCCCAGAAATCCCAAATTATTGGCTCAGGGGGCCCTTGCAAAAGTGTGTCTGTCTCGTTCGCAATCTGTGGGAAAAGAGTCTTGGTGCCTGTGCGTATGCCAGGCCAAGTCTGAGTTTTCTCAGCGCCACCTTAGCAAGCGGCATGATCAAAAGCAACACTAATGTCAAAGCATACAACCAGCCCCCTCACCCACCCCTCCAACCACCCGACCCCCATACCGCTCCTCTGTAATCATTCCCACAATGTCACGGCCCACCAAACCACGCATGCTCTGCGTCTGTCATTAATGGACATGTGTTCCACATAAAATAAACCTGACTCACAATACCCAGGCAGTGAACCTTGCTGATGGTTGCGTGACAGGGGAAATCTTTTCTCCATGTGGATCCGCTGTGGCAGCATCACGTCTCTCCCGACACTGCCCTCTCGAGAGCCGCTCTGAAAGGCAGCTCGACGGGGAGACGCGCGAATGCTAGGCTAGCAACTTGAAAACAAGGCATGTTTCAAACACACATGCTCAAACTGGTGGCTAAAAGCTCTGGCTAAACAGTCACGCTAACATAGTCTGGAAGAGTAAAACATGAGTGAAAAGTAATCAAGCTGACAGATGGACTTTTGGCCTCCTCACACAAAGGCAGGCTTTCTTTTGTCATAAATGTTGTTTTATGGTAGGATGTTAGCCGAAACTGCCCTCCATGTTAAACAGGGCGGCCATTTTAACTCAGACACACTGAGTGTCTCTGCCTTGGCCGCTTTGGAGATGTTGCATCAATGCCACTGCCCCCCACTCTCACTCATTAGGTCCATGGCGGTTCTGGGCTCACACCGGGATCCACTGTCAGCTCCACTGGTGCGGCAGGGGAATGACAAGGCTGGATAATGAGGGTGGAAGGGGTCAGAGGGACCCTCTCTAAAGCACCACCCCAACTCCCACCCCCGGTGCCACCCCATTCCTCTCCACACTGCCCCCAACCCCTCCACCAAAGCACCCCCCTCCCCTGCACCCCTAGCGCCGTGATGGCTACAAGGGAGCAGGTTGGAGAACAGAAGCCCCCTTGTGTGTGTGTGTGTGTGTGTGTGTGTGTGTGTGTGTGTGTGTGTGTGTGTGTGTGTGTGTGTGTGTGTGTGTGTGTGCGTGCGCGTGTGTGTGAGTGTGTGTGTGTGCGCACGCAGGCTGAGTTGCCCTGGTGTGGGGAACAGAACAGAGACTTCTTATTCAGGGCTTTAGTGACGGTGAATTCGTGTGAAAGTCACCGTGCCACCACGGAATTCGCATTCTCGACGGGTGAGGTGGGCCGGTGCCACGCGGCGCAAGAACTGAATCAGATAGGAAGCCCCTGGAGTGCCTGCATTACTCACGACATGCTCACGACATGCTCTCTGTGATTAGCAACTAGCCTGCTTCACCACAGCAGAATGCATTTAAAGGTCAGCCTCGATGAAACACCAAGTCACAGCTCTGATGCAGGTCTCTTAGTCTGCACAGTTTCAGACACAGAGCAGGGAAGCAGGAAAGGAATCAATGTATTCCACATTTCCACGTTCTGTCTGACAAGAGGCTGAGTCAATCAGTTCCTGCTAGTGAATTAATTACCAGGTTGCCAAGCTATACAAATTGTCAGTTGCATTCAAATTAAAATTTTGGTACATCAAAAGATTCTTTAGTAAAATTCTTGTATTTTGGTCCTCACCTTAATAATAAAAAATAAAGAGGTGATTAATGTGGGGAGTGGAGCGGAATGACTGAGTGAGTTTGAGTTCAATGTCTACAGAAAAAAAAATATTTTGATTATAATTTATATAATGACAAGACATCCTGACAAACCTGCAATTACAAGTGGGCAGCGTGCACTCTTGCTTCCCTTTGGAAGAGCTGCCCAAATATTTCATCCGCACGTTAACATGTTGGCCCATGGTCATGTCATGGTGACCTTGTGTGTTTTGGGTGGTATGACTGATGATGGGTTGAGAGGACAAGACAGATGATTGCTGATTACACAGATTATCAGCACTAAAGATCAGCTCATAAATATGTCCAACACACTAAAGATATTTATGACCTGTAGGTTTTCACCAGGCAGGGTCATGCTAATAGAACTCGGATTACTTGACAGCTACATGAGGATTTTCTTAACCGTGTTTGTCTTTGAGTAATAATCTCACTCACCCTGCCACACAGATGACCTTTGTGTGTGTGTGTGCACGCTTTTACGTGTGTGTGTGTGTGTGTGTGTGTGTGAGAGAGAGAGAGAGAGAGTGTGTGTGTTTATTAACATTATATGAAAAGGTAAACAACTTTCACAAAGTGTCTCAGTGAAAACTTAAACAAAAACAAGATACAGACACAGAAGTTCTTGCAAGAGCAGAAAGTTTCTACACCATTCTGTCCAAGGCACAGCTTTGCTGGGCCGGCCACACAGTTTGTATGCCAGACCATCGGCTTCCAAATGAACTACTATATGGAGAACTATTGTCAGGGTGGCCTAAAGCGGCAATTGAAACAAGTTGGTTGCAACCAAGACTGTCCGAAGGTCTCACTCAAAAACTTCAAAACTGACCTTGACAGCTGTGAGGTAACTGCCCAGGATCGCACATGGTGGCGATCCATGATCCAAACAGGAGCAGTAGCCTATGAAGCTGCTGGGACTGAAACAGCAAAACAGCAGAGAGAAAAACAAAAAAGCACACATCAACAATCCTCTCCCCAACTCATCTCCCATCTCCTGCCCCCGCTGCTCTAGAACCTTCCGAGCACAGAATAGCCTTTTCAGTCACCTGCATGCCCACCTTTAGCCTATTTCCTTGTTGACTAAAGTGATCCTCATCACATGTGATGGATGACCGTGTGTGTGTGGAGATGCACATTCTCAAACACAAAGGGACACAAGAACTGGTGTCACTCCACTGTATCATTCCATTTCTAGCATTGCAAATCACCCCAATTATCCATGATAACCCCTCTCCTGTGCATGTCTTTGCCTCCTACAGAGTCTGGTAGCAGCTGATGCTCTGCGAAGACCAAGTGTTTAATGTCACAGAGGGCCGATTGGGAGGATTGTGGTAATGATAGAGTGAGACTCCTAAGTCGGATGAGGGCAAAGAAAGGTGATTACCTGTCTGCAGAAAGACGATGAGCACGCTGAGTTGAGCCCTGTAAGTCTGACAAAACCCTTATGTGGGGTCTAATCCAGCGATCCTCTTCAAATAATGCCAAAACCCTGATTAGGGCATGCAGATTACCAAGACAAAATGTGAATGTTTTTCATTGTGAATTATTTCTTGTGTTCAGGAATGTGCGTACTGTCTGTGATGTTGTCTCAGTATTGATGTCAAATCTAAGTGCTGAAATTTAATGCACTCTAACCATCTAGGCCATCTGTAGTCATGGTGAACATTTGGACTGCTAAGCCAATGTTTTTGCTCTTTTCAGCTGTCAGTTATAGTTACAACAGGGTACTATAGCTGACAGCCACAGTCTAAAAGCCACTGTCTAAAAGCTGTCACCACAGTTTCCTTTATAAAGCATTTTTGCTTTCACAAAATGGTTAGAACTTATATTCAGACTGACTATATCCTTTAGTCCAAAAGTTGGACGTCCAGTATGAGATCTTTCCTGGAGACAATATTTGTGGAGGCGATGTCATATGGTACATGGAAAGAATACTGTGAGCAGTTCACACATTTGGTCAATGCCAACTAGCCACTGTGAAGGATTCAGATAACAGTTAAGTTGTAGTTAGCTGAGGAGCCATAGATTTACAACTGTAGATGTATTGTAGATGTGAAATCTAGCACATATAAGTTAAGTCAAAGTTTATTGATAGTTGATCCACAGAGACATTAACACTACTTCAGATGTCATAAGACAGCATACATACACTCTAGGTGCCCATTTTTGGTCTAACTGCTGTTCCCCCACCAAGGCTGAAGAGAGCACCACTCATCTCTCTCTTTCTCTCTCTTCTTTTTCTCCCTTCTCTCTCTCTCTCTCTCTCTCTCTCTCTCTTTCTGTCTCACTATCTCTCTCTATTCTCCAAACACACAACACACTCTGGCTGTGTTCATAACTCACAGGCGGACTGAGGGGACTCTGTCAGGCCCTGAGATAAGATAAGACCCAATCAGCTGGCAGGATGAAAGGAGGCTCGCGGCCATGCACGGTGGCTCCAGATGGAGCTTGTCTGATAGAGATACAGTAGGAATGATGGGAGTGGAGTGGGAGGGAGAGAGAGAGAAAGACTGAGAGAGAAAGAGAGAAAGAGAGAGAGAGAGAGAACGAGAACGAGAGTGGGAGAGACAGAAACTGATGCTTATCTGCCGGACAATTCGCCACAGGCGGCCTCTGGCGCTCTGACTCCCAGAGAGCCAAATCAGAGGACTGTTGCCTGCCTGCTTGCCTGCCTGTGACTGTGTTTGGGTGTTTGGTGGAGGGGTGAGGCCAGACAGAGAGCCGCTGCTTGGCGGAGGAAGGAATGAGAGCTATGTGTCGGACAGGTAGGGTCACGCCTTCAGAGGTGACAAGCACGCTCTCGCCGGGGGCTTTTGCCACGGCCGCCAGAGGCTTTTGTCTGAGAACACAGGACACCCTTACATGGACATGTGGGTAACCACACGCAAACAAACACACCTACAGAGAGAGAGAGAGAGAGAGATATATAAATTAAGGTGAATCAAGATATTTCAACATTGATTTTTTCTTCTTCTAGACAAGGAGCGGGGGAGTAGAAACTATGCTCTGAATAAAAGAGAGACATTGAGTGAAAGAAAGAAGGGGACAGAAAGAGAGAACATTTGTGTATATCTGTGGCCCATGTGTGACTTTGGGCCTATCATTGACCGTTGCTTACTCAAGCGCCATGCTCCTTGTAGTGTTTTGACAGCCCTGCGCTGATCCTGATCTCCCTCCAATTGCTGCAGGGCGTGATGAATGAAGACACCAAGAGGGGAGACTGCAACACTCACTTCATGCAGCACCGCGCCTCTCGTTACAGCCCTGTGACGCCAGCATGAAGAGGCCCAAAACATAACAAACACTCGGCGGCTGCGGTCCAGGCAGACAGCCTTTAAGTGTGATGGATGTCCACATTAGCTAAACGCTTGACAGTGAGAAGCTAACACCTCATCCTCCTATTGTGGTCCTTGTTTATCCGCCTGACCTCAACACACACACACACACACACACACACACACACACACACACACACACATGCCCACACACACACACACACATTAAAGGTTAATTTGTAACATTAGATCATTTGAGGGCAAAAAAGTTAGGACAAATATATCTAAATAACAAAGATAGCTTTTTTTTTTCTTCTACAGGGGCTTAGATTGGATATCTGTGAAGGAAGTAGTGTTTTCATCTGAAAAGGATATAATCCATTGTATATGTAATGTGTGTTCTAGAGAC
The DNA here is from genome assembly GCA_027481765.1 of Tenualosa thibaudeaui. Lineage (NCBI taxonomy): Eukaryota > Metazoa > Chordata > Actinopteri > Clupeiformes > Clupeidae > Tenualosa > Tenualosa thibaudeaui. Next base: position 6,384,411 of record JAIFZK010000009.1, on the reverse strand, counting down.
TAACTAGAGACTAATTAGTTCTAGAACTAATTGCCTGCATCCACTGTTTTGGGTATACAAAGCAACTAAGACTAGCACATCTTACCTCTGGCTACTTCTGTGTGTGTGTGTGTGTGTGTGTGTGTGTGTGTGTGTGTGTGTGTGTGTGCATGTGTGTGTGTGTGTTTGCATGTGTGTGTGTGTGTGTGTGTGTGTGTGTGTGTGTGTGTGTGTGTGTGTTTGTGACTGTTGCTGACAGACTGTGACAAATGGCTGTCACCAATGGCCCAACAGTGAGAGAGGTCACACAGTCACAGACACTCAGACCCACGCCCCTTCAGAGACAGACAAGCTGATGTCCCATCCTCACTGGCAGAGTGTGTCATGAGTCAGAAAAGCCTTTTGGATTATGGCCATCTTTTGACAAGTGTATCTTCAATCTCATAGCATTTTATTCTGCTGAATTTGAGGTGAAAAGCTCAAGCTATAGCAAGATTAAGTTTGTTGGTTGGTTTTCTTTACATGAGGCCGAGGTAGCAAAGTAGCTGGATTCAAGAATAATAACGAAAAGTGTAGGTCATTTTCATATTGCCGTTTTTTATTAAGGCTCATACACTGTGTTTCAAGAAGGAAGGATCTTGTTAAGATCCCTGAAAGGCATGTGAATTCATCATGTCATTAAATTGATGTAAGAGACCATAATTTTCAGTTGTCAATTCAGTCTCATGGTTGTATCTTGCAAGCAGTACATTTATGAATTCCTCACGTCAAGAGAACAGATAAAGAGAAAATAATGTCTCCATGTATAATGCCTATTTGTCATGCTGATAAGTAACTTTTGAAATTGAATTTGAGCAGGATGTATGTAAGTTCTACTCATTTTCAGTTCTGATTTACAACTCTGTAACAAGTCTGTGTTTGTCAGTCTCTGACACCAGTCCACAACAAAAAACTAAATAAGAACAAAGAAGGAAATAAGAAGAGAAAGAGAGAAAAAAAGAGGTCAGCACTTGACATTAGCTATGGGTACTCATCATACAGTCTCGTTTGATGGTTGGCTCATTTGGGAAGCAAAGCTAACTGTCTCTTCTCATGGCACTTGCATGGGAGGGCTGAGGGACAGTTTGTTTGTTTTCGAGGCGTTTCCCTCTGCTTTGTCAGGAGGACCGCATTGTGTGCCCTGTGTGTGCCTCTATTATCCGTTGGCACGAGAAAGCACAAGGGCCCCTGAGGAGCACAGCTGTGTGAGTCAGTGCAGTGTGCAGCTCAAAGGGCCAAGGGCAGGGGCCCCTTTTGAGGCTCCGTGTGTGCACCGGCTCTCCTCCTCCAGGCTATTCACGGGGAGTAATCCCTCCCCTAACAAGATGTAACCACACACACACACACACTCACACAAATAAACACACACATATACACACACACACACGGCCACATACATTATGCAGACACAGACAACTCCAGCTCTCTTTATGTCTTTAGCCAGCTAACTGAAGTGGTGTATTCAGTCTAAGAATGGTCTTTGAAGTGTACTGTAATAGATTGCTCTCCATACAGTGAGAGAGCAGAGGGACGAGTGGTGAGTCACTGATTGTAGCCTTTGTGTTCTCAACCACAAATGAAAAGGGAAAATGTGTGACTCCGTTGCTGTCATCAATGAATATGTTCTTAGCCTGAGAACTGCACTTGTGCTTTTTTTGACCAGATTGTTTTGTTCGTGGCAGGAAGAGGAAAATGTCATGCAGTCTGACACTTTCATATGAAAAGCAAATTAGGAGAAATACCAAATATATTTCATCACTTCTCGTGAACTCTGAAGCAACTGAATCTCTGATTGACATTTAGAAGTAAAAGCTAGAAATACAGATCTGTCAACATTTGTGTGTGTGTGTGTGTATGTGTGTGTGTGTGAGAGAGAGAGACAGACAGACAGAGAGAGAGAGTGTGTGTGTGTGTATGAGTCTGTACACACGCTTTGCTCTACCATAGATGTCTGTCAACAGCCAATTATTTGCCTGAGGAAGCATTATTAGCTCTAAATAGGAGGCAGCTCGTTCTTTGAGTAGCTCTCTGCCTGCATGTTTTGACACATTGCAACAGTTTGAACGTCTATAGCGTCTCAGACCACCCAGTGAGGCTATACCACCATTCATACCACATACCACAGTTTCCTGTGGTGTTGATTAATATGTGGCCACATTGCAAATTCATTCACTGAAACCAACACTTTCTATGTCAACTCAGCAAGGGTGCCTGTTGTGCAACAAAACAGACTAATCATCCAATAACAAACAGTTCTATAAAGGGAATATGAGTGCATATTTCACATTAGCATCTAAGTCTAGACAGGCTAGCGCCACCTGGTGCTTCCACTCAATATCACATTTCGCTATAGCACAGTCAGGGATCTCTCCATTAGCTTAGGTTTCCTCCAACATATTTTTGGCTGGGCAATTAGCGAACAGAGGGCTCTGGCATGCCCAGTATTTTTAAAGTTCACAGAAAGTATCTGCCCACAAGGAAGGAAACGTATGATAGCTGAGGGATTCCAGTTACCAATGCACAAGGCTAATCAAATTCCTAATCACTGATCAAAAACACTTCAGTTTAAAATTGTGTTTATTAGACCTATTCCTACAACTTCATGTAACTGCCAAAAAATAATCTAGGTGTGTGGATGCCACAAAGCTGTTAAAACCATTGAAGATAATAATATATTGTATTTTACCAGCACAGGGAACTGTGTGAATTGTGTTGTCATTATGTTGACACTGATGAATGTTAGCAGAAATAAATATGCAATGCCAGGTAAGAAATATGTAATGCCTGTAGAGCATTAATATTGTTTTATTCTTTTTATAATCTCTTCCATTCTGAATGTTTACCTGGTAGCTGTGGTCACGTAGTTTACCTACTTCTGTTTTCCATTATGGCTACACCCCTGATTATTTTTGATTATTTCCTGTGTCTCACTCAGCATCTCCTAGAGACAAAGCAACCAGCACAGAACAGTTGGGTGTGTGTGTGTGTGTGTGTGTGTGTGTGTGTGTGTGTGTGTGTGTGTGTGACGAGGTGGGGGGGGGGGCTTTACTGTTGCATCTGACAAGCGCTCTTACAAGCTCAGGACACTCCAGGCCATGTGCAGACCAGTTGATCCTTAAAAGTGCTGGAAACTCAGCAAAGTTCATTTTTCTGTGCCATGCCTGTACAGTCTTTACACTGAGATTCAATACACTTATCAGCTTAGAAGGGAGTCCTTGAGAGGATTATCTCTTGGTCTGGATTTATAACATGTGTTAGGGATGTTTACCCAAACACAACAGCTTGGTCTGGTGATGAGGAATAAAAATTCAAGTTCTTCAAGTTAGAAACCATTTAATTCTTAAGTAACTGATTTCTATTTTATTTATTTTACATTCTTTGTAATAAAATAATAAAATGTCTTTAAGATTTGCAGTTGAATCGCAAGTGTGTGATCACCATTTCATGTGTGTATCAAGTCCCACTCAGCTGGTCGTCCTGCAGCTTTTGACATTATCCTGGGATTATTCCAGCTTGATCTTTCGAGTAAGATGAGCCCAGATCATTTTGGTCTTACTTGTGCATTAGGGAAAGAATACAGAGGACAATGCAATCCCCTGTTATCCGAGATCACTGATTACCCAATTACAATCACCCTCAAAACCCAGCATGATTTTTTTTTTAAGTTCATTGGTATTTACTGGACTGGATTATGTTTATGCAAAATAACCCAGGTTTGGAATGATGGGTTTGACAAGGACTAAAAGTACCCACTCCTCTGCCCTTGGGTCCAAGCACGACTTATCCGTGGATCCAAACATGACAGCCTCGCCGTGTCCCAGTGACTCCTCCCCATGAGTCAGGGAGAGAAGCCAAAGACTTCCTGTAATGAAAGTTTACTGACCTGGCAGCATCTCATCAGCCGTGGATGCGTGCAGCTCGCCAAACCATATCTGAGCGAGTGGTCGTGTTAACGAGAGCGGTCGACGTTCCATTGGGCAGAGACATGTGATGTGGTGTTTGAAGAAGAGTTTTCTCTCCCCCTGGTGAATGCAGCTGCCCCTGTTGAAGCCCGCCAGCAATCGGGACTGAGATTATTGCCACCCCGCGGCTTTGAGCTGCATGGCGTTAAATAGTTTAAGGATGAAAGCATGGAAAATGTTGCCTGATAGTGTATGAGGCCAGTGTGATTACATCTCTTGTCTTTGCAGTTCAGGGCCTCTGCCTGCCCTCATGCAACTATAGTGGAAATGCTTGGAAGGCAAATTGAAGGGAACTTATACAAAAAAAAACAACAACAACAACAATAAAATGGCTACCAGCCTACACGCCCTTAAATGTGCCATGTTATTATGTTGAATGAATGGCACTGAAGGTTTGTTCTTGAATGAAACCACAACACATTTCTTTTTTTCCCAAAGGGTTTAGCAGTAGTCCTTATTTGTAAGACTTACACATGTATGTCATGCATACACTGTACTATATGTCTTAATCTCTCCATATGAATGTATGTTCATTTACTTGGAACATGGATATTTACTGTGACACAAATGATCCTGAAGACCATAGCAACAATAGCAAAAAAAAATACATCCATCAACTTTAATTTGCCAGCACAGACTGACAACACTATACAGTTCCTGTCATGTTAACTCTACGCTTACAAGCCCATTGTTGGTGTCGACCTTTACCTGTGTGCCTTTTTAAGTCACAGACCCAAGCCTCAAGTGATTCTCCAGCCTCAAACCTGAACAGCAGTCAAAGTCATGAAGAGTCACCTGGAGAAATGTCAGAGCACTCAGGAAGATGATACAAAGACACAAAGAGACATCAAAGAGTCACTCTAGTAAGATTGAAGGTGCATTCAGCATTCAACTCATCTGACAGTATAACATTTAACAGCATTCAATGCACCTAAATAAATGTATTCAACGTTGAATGTCTTTTTTTTAATTCAACATAAATGTTAAAATGAACCCACAGTGGGTTCTGCTAGCACAGCCATACTGAATATTTTATTTTGCTACAGTGCTATGTCAGGGAACTCTCCGAAGGCTTTGATTTTCCCAACTAGATTTTCTAGCAAACAATCAGCGAACAGAAATTGAAGGCAAAACCAACAGGTTTAAAGTTCAAATAAAGTGCCCATCTACTGCGATGTAAACATATGCCTATCGGGAGAGTCCAGGGTCTTTGCACAACATCTCATATTTCATTAGATATTCTGATTTACCATACTAACTGCATAATGTTATGTTGTGTGAAGTAGCTAAATGCTTAATGTGAAACCCAATCAGGTCCAATCAGTTATTGAGTCATTAACATATACTGGTGCACTTGTTTATACTACTGCGGAGTAGATTGTTGATTTAAAAGGAGTCAAGGCCACTATTACAATTTTCCTCCTGAAGTCACTTAAGCATCCTGAATTAGGACATCACATGCTGAGGGTGACATTTAACGGCGGACACTTTAAGAGAAGATGACAGGTGTCATATGCTGCACAACATCCGTTACTCACAGACCACTAGATCCATGTCAGTATTCCAGCGCACTAAAAGTCGCACTGGTAGTGGGGGGACAAATCCATCTGGCCGTGTTCCCACATTGCACTGTGTACAAGCGCCAATACGGGGGCTTTCAGCCTGTGTGCAGGGAAGCAGAAGCTGTGGTTTATTAAAGGGCAGTCATTCCCTGATGGAGACCTGTACATCTCAGTGACACCAGAGGGTTGAAGTGTCCGGTATCCAGGTCTCAGCTGGAAAAAGAAAGAAAGGCCACTAGCCCAAGGTATCATGTCACGTAGATGGAATCAGGGTTGTTGTCTCAATTCATTTTGACAGCTTACATATGTGCAAAAGCCAATCTTCACCTCAGGCAAGAGTCCCCCAAACTACACGCAGCCACAAGCTAAAACAGATTAGCTAAAATGTCACTGAATGGATGTTCTTTTTGTCTTTTTTTATTATTTTACTTTTACCCCTTTCAAAGTATCCTTTTTTGTTGCTGTACTTTTTTGTGGCTGAAAAGCACTGCTTCAGCTGCAAGCCCTGGAGTGTTTTTTAACCGGCTGTCACCAAGATTTTGGCAGGCTCCATCTAGACATCTGTGACAATGTCAGACAATGCGCAGCTCTTTTCTACACACCTGTTTGAGGCCTACCAATATGGAGAAACATTATTTGAAAACTACAATATGGATAAGATCGCTCATAGTTATCAGGTAAAGATAAGGTGAGATAAGAGATCAGGTAAAGATAAGGTGAGATAAGAGATACTTCCATTCATCCCCAGGGGAAATTCTGTGTCAGTAGCACTGTCCAGTGTGAACACACACACATACACAAACACAAGCAAATCATATCTGTTAACACAGGCAAAATAAATGTAAATTGTACGTGCAACAACTGACAAAATTACACAAATGAATATTTTGTCTTTTTGAATGAATATTTCAAACTGTTATTTGAACGTAATGTTCTGAATCCCATGGACCCTTTGTTTGAAACTCCCCACGGTGACCCCTCACACCCCTTTGCTCTCTCAGGTGGTCCCATCGCCTTGACCTACAATCCCTGACCAACATTAGTGTCTCTGTCATGTCAGGCACGCATCAGGAGTAATGGGGTCAACCCTGACCCCTCTCTCTGAGAAAGCTCCTGGGAGACCCAGAGAGCCACAGGGTGAATGTCCTTCTGCATGTGGAGAAAGGACTCGAGAGGCTCTGGTCAGCACAGAAGAAATAGACCTTTATGGACGGGCAGTGTCTGACCCCTCGGTCAATACCTGCGAGCACATGTCTTTGGATGGGTTTGGATGGTCAGAACAGAGGTTGTGACCATAGAGGTTGTGACCCAGTACTGGTATACAAGGTGTGCGCAACACAGGAAAGCAAGGAGAGACATTTCAAATTTCAATACAACCTCTTTCAAAACATCTGCAACTTCTGCCTGATTAGGTAATGAATGGCAGTTTCTCATAGTGTTTAATATGTGGATTTGACTTTTTAAGGAAGGATAATTTTTCAGTTAAGGTCAGTCATGAGTAATTCAAATTACTGACAATAAATGTCATAGGTTTTAATGTACACAGCAGGGCTGTATAGTTCTGTGTCCTCTGCCTATCCCCTGTGCTGGTGTTAGGCCATTTGGATGGTCTCTGAACAAGCTGTCAAATTTAACTGTGATCCAAACTGATTCTGCTGCCCCAGTTTCAGTGAAGTGGAAATGGACAGAAAGAGGATGTCCTCCCCTGAGGATCACCCGTGTCTGTCTACAGCACCTGCCATGAGATGAATTCTGGGAAGGTGTCAATCATTCAGAGAGGGAAACATAAATGGGAGACGGAAAAATGTAACCAAAAAAATTGTAAGTAAAGAATATAACTTTTAAATGGTCAGTTTGATTGAGGGCAGAGAAAGGATTTCATTTCTAATTGTGTGATAATGTATGAACTTGTCAGAGATTAGATTTGTCCCAATGTACTAACATTACATAGCCAATAGGATAAATGCTTCACACTAGAACGCTTTATGAGAGATGATGTTTGTGTGCGAAGATGCATCTTAACTGAGATGTGACAGCATCAACGGTAATAAAACTATAACTTGTCAGCCATGTTTTGCCATCTGGAAATGTTGTGGATTTGTGAATACTTGTCCTCAAAACAAAACTCTAGAGCTCTAGCATTCTAAAGTGGCCATTACATGCACTGAGGTTTTCCAAATGTCCATGGAAGCTTTTCCATAATGTTCCAAACGGGAACTGGAGACTGTAGGAAAGCTCAGAAAAAACAAAAACTCCCATCCTTAGATCTCCTCTCTCTCTCTTTCTGTCTCTCCTCTTCCACATTCCCTGTGCCCTGTAATAAAATCACTGTGAAGGCTGCAGTGTTTGGGGAGTGGGGAGTCAGCGGCTCTCTTGGGAGGAGCATTGATCTAACAGTCCTCTTTCCCTCTCTGCCCCCCCCCCCCTTTCCTCCTCCAACCCCATCTCTTCTCCTCCTGCAGGCCCCGCTGTGGATTTTCCCCTCGACTGAGCGTGGCTTCGCAATCAAAAAGCATCTCCACTGGCTCGGAAATGTGGCGAAGGGGTCAAGTACGAGTTCTTCCCGCCGTCAGCAGAAATTCTGCATCTCTATCACTCTTTCACCCTCTCTCTCTCCTTTTCTCTTTCTCTTTTCTTCCTCTCTCTCTCTCTCTTTGAGTGCCCGGTCGACTGGAGAGACCTTGGCGTCAAGGGGTGCTTGGAGGGCGCAAGCAGGTCTATGTCAGCAGCGGCGTATTGACAACACTCTCCAAGAGGGGTCTGAAAGGCCAAGAGCAGTGAAGCCAAGATTTCCTTAGAGGATGACTGTGACCATGTTAACTCTCTTCTGAGGAGAATGATAATTAATACTCTCACCATGTGACAGGTCAAGAAGAGGTGTGTGACCTGGTGTTTTCCTGGTAATTGTTCACAAACAAAAAAAGCATACAAAGTCACAGTGGCAAGACTCTAGCCACTGTACATGCCCTAAACACAAAAGTAGTCTAATTTTTTAAATAATTTTTTGTGTGTCTCTAACCAATGACAATGAACAATGACAGGCTTTGAGAGACTTTCCTGAACACACAAGTCAAATTAGCAGGGAGAGAGTGCGAGAGAAAGACTGCTGGAAAGAATTGTATTATTCATGAGGAACATAGCAGAATTAAGTATTTATCAGTGTGAACCTACACATCTATTGTGGTTAAAAGGGGACTTCAGTGAGAGTAAAGAGGGTATTGTTTTACATTTTAATCCAGGACCCATTTGTAACACTTCACTATTGCTATAGTTGCTATGTTACTAACTGGCTGAACACACACATTAAGACAAATGTCAAGTGTAACAAAACACACTCATTGTTAAGTTATGTCTGTATTACACTATACACAATGTGTCAATGTGCTAACATACACAAAAATAGCATATTAAAAAAATACTAAAATGCTATAACTCAGTAATAAACATGTCATTGCAAGTCATTGCATCTTTATCAAGTGGCCTCTGTGTTCATCTAGTGGTGGGACTCTGCAATTGCAAAGCCACTACACATGATACAAACAATCTGTATAGAGTATCTGAGGAGGGGAATAAATGAGGGGTTAATGGGGGCTATTTATAAAGCTGTTGTTCTGTTAAGCATTAATTTGCCATTGTTCACTGCTCTGCTTTTGTTTAAGTATGCACATTGAATTACCTCTGTCTATGAAATAGCCGATGTAAATAAACTTACCTTGAGTTCTTTACATTTTAATATTTGCTAGTGTATTACATTAGTGACCTTTGCACTGGATAAGATAACATCCTCAAGGGGCTGAACTGAAACACCACAGAATAATAGGGCAGGAAGTGCTATTTGACAACTAAATAACAGCTCACACAGAGAGCCGATCCATCTCCTTTAATGATCCATGACGGTATCAAACTCCTCATTACCAACACAAAAGCAACAGAGAACCAGCTTGTAGAGGAAAGGGCGCTATCCCACACCCTGCAGTACAAGGCACCCATTCTAAGCCCATCTCTGGTTTTGCTCTCTCACTGCCAATTCCCTGTTTGATATGGAGAACGGCGGAGCCGTGCATGCGTACACCCCAAAACACAATGCCAAGCTGGGGGCATGTGTTATACCACACTTGCAAGATCAAGCAGCATCCTTAGCCTTTGGGTTTTTTTACATGATGATGGATGACCTCCGATTACCTACCCATCGCTTCCCTTTGGAGCTTATCTTCCATTAAATATTACAGTGTGAATGTGTGTGTGTGTGTATGTGTGTGTATGTGTGTAGGGTGTAGTGACACGAAAGTGAGCCCCCTTCTTGCTGTCAGTCACTGGGATAAAGGTAGTGCTGGAGAGCAGGTAAGGTTACGGCCTGGCCTGGCTAGTGATGCTACCCTGCAGCTCCAGTTGCCCATGACGGGAAAAGGCGGGGGATCAGCTTACCCAGGGCTGCCACTTGAAATGGTCCAGTCCAAGTGCCCTGCCTTCTCATGATGGAGCGATTACTTATTCATCGTGGGGGCACAGAGGGGGAAAGAGTTATGAATGGGGGTCCTTGTCAGTGGCGGCACAGGAAACAGCTGACACAAGAGTATCTGTTACTCGCCCCCTCATACACATATTCACACACAGAGAAAAATGCATACTCACAATTACAATTACACATACACACACACTCACACACACACACACACACACACACACACACACACACACACACACACGGATGACTGAATCCAGTTTCTGTCACTTTGACATCTTCCATATATGTATTTCTATTTAATGCATTTATATTCAATATGTTTTATGTCAGTAGAATAGAGGTGGAGCTCCATAGCAATCAAACACTGCAACAAAAACACACAAGACACTCAATGCAATGATTAAGCCACCATCAATTCACCAGCTTAATGAATGCTCCTCTCCAAATGGGACCAGGGTAAAGCGATTCCACCCTGAATTGAAGTGCCGCTGAACAGCCAGTGTGAGTGTCTGCTGTGTCATTACAGCCAGCAAGGTGACTAACCAGCCTTGGTGCCTCTCTCATTACTCCACACCGGGTGCTGTTTAACCCGACACCCTGTCACTCAGTAGCTCTGAGGTAGAGAGAGAGAGAGAGTGACAGAGAGAGAGAGAGAGAAAGTGAAGAGAATGTCATCGAACCAAAGCCTGAGTCTGTGCTGATCTCACCTCCTCTCTCCTGACACTGGAGAGCTTGCACCACATTTCCATCGTGTGAAATCTCACACTGCCCGCTACTCACAGGGCACTTGGGCTCAAGTGTAGCTGGCACAGTACACAGAGAGCCCTCCCTTTCTTCCACCTGAAACACACACACACAGTACCCTCCCTCAGTACACTCCACCTCTACCAATTTACCCACAGAGATAATGCACCTGCTTGCGTCTCCATCTTAATCGTGGTCACCAGCAGGTGAACCCCATTCAATATTTATCGGTTGCTTCTGCTCCGCTCACCAGCACTGCTAAGCCTGTTGGGGGTGAGCAAACGCTTTAATTAAACTGGAGGCCCCGCATCAAAAGAGCCATTCAGGGACGTCAGTATACGCTCACAGGATGGAGTGTAACCGTATAGCCACTCACTTTCTCCCTCATCACCGCAACAAAAAGGAAAAAAAAAAGGAGGGGGCCCCAGGGCATCTGCTCCCATTGTAACAGTCTGCCAGTCTCCAGGAACGTGTAACTGAAGTCACCGGGGCCCTTTGTGGTCATTGTAAGCAATATGTTCTTGTGTGTGATGGGTGAGCATACTGACACAGATTCCTTTCACTGCCAGACTTTTGATACCCAGTGTGTTTCAGTTACAATGCATTTGATTTTGCAGCAGTGTCAGACCATACCGGCACAGTTGTGATGAGGTGGACCTTTCTAGAGGGCTGCTGCACTTTTTCCATGCTGTCCTTCAGACATACATGTAAATGGAACCATGCACCTTTTATGCCAATTGTGAGGTTTTGAAGGTTTTAAGTGAATGGCAGTTGCATTTCTTTTATCTTAGTCACATACTCCGGTATACATCCCTTAGAATTAACCCTAAACGTCTGACAGAAGCAGAGGCAGACCCAGAGGAGGGGCTGGGGTAGCGCTGGGCCACCCTGGCATCTGATTGGCCACTCCAGGCGCCCCTTTGAATTTCATTACCTAAAACTGATGATTGACGTCTCTGACATGCTCAAAACAATGCCCATTTTCTCTCTGGTAAAAGCATATAATCTGAGCTTCCACATGGTGTCGTTAGCTAGTTGCTGTGATAAACGTTTTGCCAGAAAAATAACTTACATTACATATTTAAATTTGTGTATCCCTTCTCCATTCTACGTCTAAAACACCATATTTTTTCAAAGATGGTAACAGGCTACACATATTTTTGTGATATTCTGTGGACCTCCGTCACTGGACAGAAGGAATCTAAACCTAGACTCTGCTACACTCTAGTGGACTGAAAGGCATATTACAAGATCATAGGATATTTACACAGTGATCAATAAACATTTATTATTACTAGTGCAATACCGGTACAAACCATGTTTTCCAAGAAACTTGTAGCCCAGTTACATCTATGCAGGTAGTCGAAATAGTATCTGGTCATATTGAACTGGCCATTGATGATGTAGATTCAGATTCGTGCAGGTAGTCGAAATAGTATGTTTATGGCGCACTGCATGCTCGTTTTTTTTGTTTGTTTGTTTGTTTTTTTGATTTCTTTGTTCTTTTGTTTGTTTGTTTGTTTGTTTTTTGCTGTTGCGAAATAATAAAATGCTGGATAGCAGCGTAACCTATAGAGGTCATGTATGGGTTACAAAGTGTTTTTGATTGAACGTTAATGTCATAGGATTTCCAGATATCCAGGCAACAGCCTTTGTTTTAAATGGACATTTTAACAGAGTGCTTACACGTGTCGGTATGTTGTTTCAAGATCGGCGAACATTAACCAGTGTCAGTCAGATGAGTGGTTCGTGAGTTATTCAGACAGACAGATGAGCAGACAGAGTAATGTTATTTATAGATAGATAAATAGCTGCTAATAAACAGTTGCCAAGACTAAATACTGGACGTATTCAACAAGTATTTTTAATGCACTGTTAGCGTAATGATTTTACAATGATTTTAGAATTTGTGACGGTTTGGCAGGTGCAAATAATTATTTAACTATAACACAAGTTTGAATATTAAGAAGAGAGCCTCGTGTAGATTGAATAAAAATATGAATATTTGAAATTGCAAACCTGTGCAATTTCCTGCACAGTGCAATACCCTTTCTCAACACTGGGAAGTGAAATAAGACCACAAAGTTGTCAGTTCTGACCATCTTATATGGAACTACATGGATGCAACTAGGAAATGTGCTTCCAAAGTGCTGCATCACAAGCTGTTGTGACCCTAAGAATATACTGTAACCCTACTCAAGTTCAAGTTTATAATTTAATAGCCTACGCTACAGTAGCTAATCTATTGTTTATTTTGGCAAAGAGGCTGAGGTCATTTGGGGAAAATGTGATTGACATCAGCTTGCAGGTCAAGTTGGCTGTAGGTCAAGTTTGTGTACTTTTTTCAACTGTTCAACTGATAACCCCATGGGCACGTAACCCCCATGTGTCCACATTTCATGATAAATTCTCTTTTTTATCTCTGTATCTTTTTATATTCATCCAAATGATTGGGATTGCTTTGATCAAGCGCGCAGATAGGCCCAGGACAAGGGTGGCCTGACACCCTCCGGTTTCATGGTAATCTGATTGGTTTAAACATGTCTTGAACTGAATGTGTAGCATAAGTACTTCTAGATATTTGCGTGTTTTTACATTAATAGGATGACAAAATGACCAAAAACAGGTCAGGACCAGGTGAGCCTCAGAGGTAAAATATGACTTATGGATCTGGGCCAGAGCCGTAATGGCATTAAAAACTGTCCTGGGCCAGTGCTGAGACTAAGATCTGTTCCTGATCCGTAAATTCACACCTGGCCCACATCTGGCTCAGTTAACTTTTGCTGTCTGGATTCCCAGATACCCAGGCAACAGCGCTTGTTTTAAATGCACATTTTAACAGTGCTTACACACGTGGGTGTGCGTGTTGTTGCAAGATAGAAGAACTTTAACCAGTGTGTATGTCTCTATTTCTTTTTTAATCATCCAAATGGAATTTCGTTGATGATGGCCCAAGAAAAAGAACAGTAATTCATTTCACAACACATTTTACATCATTTGCAATAAAGCTTAATACAGATGACTTCTAGACCTAGGATTCATCGAGGCCTTTTCCTCCATTGGCATGGATGAACTTTTTTTTGTTACATCGGACGATACCATGAGGCCATACTAAGTAAGCACGTGGAATATAACAAGCTTTTTCTCATTGGGCGCACCCTCCCACATACTCGGTTTGAGAAGACCCGCCCCTGCCGCCAAAACGCACTGCGATTGGTCTCCGAGCCCGGCGTGAGTTGTTGTTAGGGTCGGAGGTGAACGGCCAGAAGTAACCCCTCCTCGCATCACACCACCGTGATGTTGCTGTCAAAGACGCCGTTGTAGCATCTACCTAGGTAGTATGCCGTTTGCCTTGGGATGATGTGATTGGCCAACACAGGAGTACAGGATGTGCACGCACCGGTGTTAAAACAACTATAACACATACCAACAAATCTTGGGAATTTATATTTCAGAATTACTTGCCGATTTCTTTCTCACGGTAAGATGTCATTTGTTAACAATGTTAACACAACGCTAAACTGATAAGCGCATCATCTAACGATAGCGTTGCAGTAGATAACACATCTCGCTGGGATGGAGACCAGTTAACGTTAGCGCTTTAGCTACTTGCTAGCGACAACTATTTAACTGTTACCACGAGATAGCTCGCCGGGCCGGTTAGCTATGACCCAGGTAGATATCGATAACGGTATACTGGCAAGGTAACGTTAGCTTTGGATGTCTTGGACAACTAGGCTAGACACGCTACCGTTGACCCGTTCTGACAACGTTGACGTTTCGAGGATAGCAGGTCATAACGCAGATTTCATTGACATCCTCAGGACCACAAGTGTAGCACCAGCGTTTGGTGCACAAGCAAGATGTTAGCTTGCTACCTAAGGCTTGGTTAAGATGTTGACCAAGCTACCGTTACGTGGTTATCTTATTGACCCCTGCTGTAACGTTATACTGACTACTAATGTTATAATTATGTTCTGTAGCAATCTTATCACATCTACTGTTATCCATGTCCCTGTCGATTTTGTACAAAATAACATATCCTCCAGTTTTGATAGTGAGTTAGGATAGCTACCGAACATTAGTTTCTGCTCTAATGACTTCTGTACAAGGGAGCTAACGTAAACGTTATTCTTACTGTGTTTGTCAGCTTGGCAAGTCAACATGAGCACGTTAATGGTTTAACAGACAGTCCTGCTGTCCTCTATATATCAATCCGGTTTTTCCAGTCAGTTAGCCTCTGAAACAAGGCGTGCCAAGCAGCAAACGTTAATTTAACCCTGTAATGACACCACGCCACGGGTGTTGGGTGGTGTCAGGGCTACCGGTGCTGCTAATCTTACTTCTGTCCCGTTGAGCATTTAAATGTGATCACACGCATGCTTCTGTGTTCTACGTTTGCGATTTCCTGTCATATGTTTGAGTGGCCAGACAGATATATATGTTCGTACTCATTCCGGTGTCACGACGGACAGCGGTTTCCTAGGTGTTGGAAGTTAGCAATGCCTTAGTTTTGTTCCAGTGCATCCTTTATGGAGGTTGGAATAACTTGAAAATTTCTGACCATCATTTGCACACCTTGGTACTGCCATGTTTTTGTTTCACCACTATGCGATGGCGCCGCCCACTGGGTGCAATACTGAAACATATTGCCTTAGGCCAATAAGAAGATGACCTCTTGACATTCTCTCTCCCTTTCCCCACTCTCTCCATACAGTGTTTGGGGGCTGCCAGCGTCGTTCAGCCATGGCAGAGCAAGAGCATCCTGCTAAAAAGCCGCCCGCTGCAGCTACGCTCCACTCCCAATTCATGGTCGGGTCAGTGTCCGAGGAGAACTCAGAGGATGAGATCCTGAACAAGCCTGAGAACATGGTGGTCGAGGAGAAGGAGCGTTCTCTGTCACCGTCCTCCGTCAGCTCTGACAGCACTTATGAAATGGGCTTCGATAGCATAGATGGACCTGCTCACAACCTGAGGTAGGCATTGATCATTGCTCCCACCATTGTTTTAGACTCAGATGTGCCAGCTGTTAACTGTTAAACATGTTGAACAGAACTAGCCAGGCAAATGATGCCATGCCCGGTTAATGCCAGTTAAATCACAGTTAAAGGTGGGGTAAGTGATGCTGGATGATGATGTGTTTTGTTCTTTTTATGTTCATGCAGTATTTCTTAGCAGATCAAATGGCTTTGAACCAAAGACTAAACAAAACACACCGGAGATGCGGCTTTCCCTTCCCGTCACTACTCAAAATGTTTTGTTTAGGGGAAAGGCAGGACAGGCTACCCCAATTGGTTTCTTTCCAGTTCATAGTGCCAGACCTGTGCAAGAAGACTTGAAGAAGAGTTGTTTTTTTAATACTGTGGAGAGGAAGGAGAGATAGCAGGTCATTGGGAGATTTGCTAACAGTTGCACAAATGTTTGCCTATTTTGAAATTGCTAAGCATCATTTACCCCACCTTTAAGCAGCATGATGTTACACAAGATTGTACTGCTGGCCTCTGTGGGTTTTGTGTATATTCCCTGTTTTAACACTGACACAGGCCAGACTGACCAGAGCACAGCACACTTGCTGGTTAAACCCAAAAGAGGAGAATGGGTTCATCTGAGTTCCCTCAACCCCCCAGCCCTGGCCCCTCTCTGCCATGTGTGAAAGGGCTGTGGTGCTGCCCGCTCCTGCTGACTGCTTGTTCCACACACAGCCTGTTTGTGTTGGGGAAACCCAGGCTGCTGTCACCCTGCCAACTCTCCCTCCTCTCTCCCATTCTGATGCACCTCAGGCTAGTAGTGAAGGATGAAGAGAAGGCTGTGTATGTGTGTGTGTGTGAGAGAGAGAGAGTGTGTGTGTGAAATTGTATACTGAAACAGCAGTGGCAGAGCATTGTCAGTGTGTTGTACGTTTGTGAAATGTGTTGCTTGGTTACTGGAATTAGCATTTTATTTGTATTGTGTATCGCGTTAAGGTGGATACGTTTAGTCTTACCTTTGTCTCAGTGAAATGAACCATGTTATTTGTTCTAGTCTAGATTTGGAAAGTATGTCATTGATCTCAAGCTTGTGTGAGCAAGTCCAAGGTCAAAACATTCAAAAATGTTTCCAAATGATTCAGTTGTGAAACTTGACTTTGCCTCAGTGAGTTTGCTGCAAGTTTTTTGCCCAGCGATGTTCACACGATCTCTGAGAAACAATGGGAGGAGCGTCCCTCTTTCTCCTCTCCCATTGGGTGCTTTAGGCAGAGAGGGGTCCTCTAAGCACTGATAAGGAGATGGGGCCCAATGTATAAGGCCATGTGTGTTAGTCAGTACCATCATCCTATCAGAACACATAGCAGCGACTGACTCGGGGAGCAGGAAATAGTCCTATAGTTTTGTTTTTGTGTGTCTGGAAAGACACTCTGTTGTGGTGGTGAATGTAAAGTGCTTTCTCCTGAGTCAGCTGTATTGACTTTTCTCCCAGAGAAAGGCACCTTATGTCACACTTTGCTAGCCATTGATTGGATGGAAAAGACAAGGCCATTCATTCTTACTGCTGAGCTCAAGGCTTAGGTTCCCTACATTATCAGCTTTGTCTTATCTAGCTCTGGCTAAAGACTGCTTCCAGTGACTTTGTGGTCTCGGGTGTTGGAAAAGGAAATGTAAGTGGGTTTTCTTCAATTACTGACTCCATCCACTCTCCCCCACTCATTTTGTTCACACCATAATATTTCCTTCACTATGACAAAGATAGCCAACAAAGCTCTTAGCCTCCTGCTGCAGGAAGGGTGACAACTAGTGTAGTAGCCTACTTTTTGTTTCCTTAACTGAGATTCAAGGTGTTGCAAGCATTTCATAGAGTGTTAACTTTTGATCCTACAGGCCAAGCATGTCAGGGCTCCATTTGATGAAACAGGGAAGGGACCGGAGACGCATTGATCTGCAGAGGGACTTTACTGTTGCATCACCTGCTGAGTTTGTCACTCGCTTTGGGGGAAACAAAGTCATTGAAAAGGTATGACCTAGTATCTGTGTATAGCTGAAGGCTTAATACTGAGTTACTTTGAGGTGCAAATGGTAACCATGCCTTTGTTTGTAAATTCCTAGTGCTTACTAAGTAGCTGTGACTATAACCATGAACATTTTGTGACAGGTCCTTATCGCCAATAATGGCATAGCTGCTGTTAAGTGCATGCGCTCCATTCGCCGGTGGGCTTACGAGATGTTCCGGAACGAGCGTGCCATCCGCTTTGTTGTCATGGTTACACCGGAAGATCTGAAAGCCAACGCTGGTAAGTTTGACTGTAGGGGCTTTGGAGTGGTTGGGGGCTTAGCAGAGTTTCTCATCACTGGTCATGCTGATCAGCCCGCTAATGATCCGGAAAGATCTGCCACAAAGCAAGAGTTCAAATGTGTTTGAACAACGCAGGCTGCTGGAGGTTATGTTGGCTTGGGTGTGCTTTGGCTGACCTTGGACAATGGCAGAGGAAGTTTTCACTGTCAGTTGGTACCAAACGCTCTGAATGCTGGGTGTCACAGATGGGCCGTGAGATAGTGATGTGAGGACTTGGTGTTTATCTTTTCATGTCCTGTTTACAGAGTATATCAAGATGGCTGACCACTACGTGCCTGTGCCCGGGGGGACAAATAACAACAATTACGCAAACGTTGAGCTCATTTTGGACATTGCCAAACGGATACCTGTACAGGTAAAGTTTGAGAGTGAGACGTCACGAATCCCCACTTCTCACTTGTGTTCAGTGTGAATATTGGTATGGAAGTGGTTCATTCTGACATGTCCCCGTGCCTTTCTCTAAACAGGCAGTCTGGGCAGGCTGGGGCCATGCATCCGAGAACCCCAAATTACCAGAACTCCTGCACAAGAATGGCATCGCTTTCATGGGTATGTGTCTGATAGCAGGGCATTTGCACTGATCTGTGTTGTTTTTTTTTTATTTATTTATTTACCCTGATCTTTTAGTCATTTCCTTTGCTTGCTGCTAGCTTTTGCACTTTTCGAGAAACTCTCACACAATGTTTTTTGTGTGAGGTGAGTGTCTGAAAAAAAGCGTTGTTGTCCTGCTTTGCCCACAGGTCCTCCCAGTCAGGCCATGTGGGCCCTGGGTGACAAGATCGCCTCCTCCATTGTGGCTCAGACTGCAGGAATACCCACTCTTCCCTGGAGTGGATCAGGTCAGTCCTATAGAATGGCTTACCCTAGATCAGGCCTATACATTTATTTCATCCAGTCAGTCCTGTAGAATAGCTCACCCTAGATCAGGCCTATATATTTGTCATCCAATCAGTCCTATATAATTGCCATAACGTAGCCACTGCAGTCTTCAATCATCCTCACAGATATTGGTGAGTCTCATGTGTGTGTGTGCGTGTGCGTGTGTTTGTGTGTGTGTGTGTTCCATTAGGTCTCACTGTTGAGTGGCCCGAGAGCGATCAGAAGAAGAGAATCATCAATGTCCCTCCAGAGCTCTATGAGCTTGGGTGCGTTCAGGATGTAGAGGCAGGTTTAAAGGTAAGGTGTGCACAACAAGGAGCCAGAAATGGTTGATGTAGAGATGGATGGATGGATGGATTGATAGATGGATTGATGGATGATAAATCTCTGAATGTCGTCAGGCTGCAGAGCAGGTGGGCTACCCTGTCATGATCAAGGCATCGGAGGGAGGTGGA